>JAHZNP010001462.1:0-19558 GCA_020615345.1 Triops cancriformis
GCCGTTTAACATGTAATTCCCCTATACCACGGTTAGGTGCACCGTAGCCTTAAAACTGAGAAATTCTACCGGGGAGAAAAGACTTGTTTTCGCTCGCCCTTAATTCACAGGAGTGTTCACATCTCTCCTGAACAGGTTATAGATGTTTCAGAGGGGAAGGAAAATTGGTGGGCAGATTACGTGCTGAATGCTTTAAAACTGTATTTCGGCTTTCCCGAAATTTTTACATAGTTTCGATTTACTACGTTAAGTATTTTAAGAGTTAATTATGATACGTTAAATAATAATAGTTATAATTTATATTAAGTGTTGGGTTAGTCAGTATGTGCGTGCCGATTTTTGTCCAAAGTTTGAAAACGGATTTCTCTGTACGTAACTATTTTTTTTAAAGTGTACATAATGTTTTGTTAGATCGCTTTAGCCCAACGATGTAGTAGATCAAAGATTCCCTTCTCCAAGAACGTCTTCTATTTTAGTGCAAAAAACCGATCGAGGTGCTCTTTTATGGCCTCCAGATTTGCGAGATTTGTTCCATGAAGATAATTTTAAAGAGAGCGGGAAAGACCGTAGTCTGATAGAGTAATGTCAGTATTGTCGGGGGAGTGCTATTAGAACATCCCAGGAAAATTCCAACAGTTTTTGTCCGGTCCGCTAAGATGTGTGTCGCCGAGCGTGATCGTGGTGAAAGGTTACGGCTCTTCTGTTGGACAATTGCGGATGCCTTTGAGCAATGGCCTCCTTCAAATTTCCAAATTTCTCACGGTATTTGTCGGCATTAATGTTTCGACTCCCTAGGAATAGCTCATTTTAAACCACTTCATTAAAATCCCACCAGAAACACAGCATCACATTCTTCCGGTGAGCCCAGCTTTAGGGACAGTTTGTGGACGTCTGTTCCTTAATCACCGAGATTTTTTTCTTGTTACGTTATTGTAGAAAATCCGTGTTTAACCTCCTATAATCATCTTCTTAAAAAAAGGATGCTCCTTGTTTTAATTCAGCAATCGATAGATAACCCTTTCTTGAGATAAACCAACGATCTCCTGTATCTGATGAATTGTCAGATGTGGGGTTATGCCCATCAAAGTCGTTATTTTGTCCGTATCGACCTCTTTAAGGCGACCAGGTCTGTCACCCAATTTGACGCAAAAATTTCCACTTAAAAACCGCGCAAACCATTTCCGAACTATACGTTCTTTTAGAACATCAGGGCCGTAGACCGCATACATTTTTTTAGTCATTTCCCAAGCGTTGAGTCCTTCGTGAAAATTATAACGCAAAATACTGCAATGATTCTCAGTGGTATCGTTCATCTTTTAGCGTTGGATAAAAACTTTGTTTTCAAGGTAAGAATTAGCAATGTTGGCAAACATGTCGCTAAGAGGTCGCTTTTGTTAGTTTGTGAACAAAAAAAATTGTATGCACACACAGAGAAATACTAGGGCTGTCTAAATGCGAAAGTGGTCGAAAAGCGGCATGGGCTTACTGACAAACCCAATAATAATAGTAATTACTTACATTAAATAATAATAATTATATTAAATATAAGCCATATTTACATTATCATTATTGTGCATATGTCTGCACTATTTCTTCAGTTCATCGACTAACTACGATTTTTTTTCGACCCCCCTCCCCCGAAATAAAATCCTACATACGCCACTGACCAAAAGGGAATTTAATAAGGCAAACCAACAGGGGTGAGAAATGATAAGCGAATATTGTTGGTTTTCGCGTGCGTAACGTAAGTTTTTAATTATGGTTTTTCATCGTTTGCAGGAAATTGAGGAAAGAGCGCCAGGGTTGGTTCAGTTGAAAGAAGATTATGAAAAAGCCGTGGAAACGGTCGAGAACATGGGTCGACAATTGGACGCTGCCATGGTAGAAGCTACGCACCAAAAAATGGAAGCTGACGACGCCCGGAGGCAAGTGGGTCACCTGACGCGCGATCAACAGCGTCTCCAGAAGTTGAATGAAGATTTAGCGCGTCAGGTACGTGTGCTGCTGCGGGAAGTTGAAGAACTGCGCGGGGGTTTTGTCAGCATGGCGGCCGACGACAGTCAAGTGTCATCCAGTGACGGCAATCCTGCGTCGCAAATCATTTCTCAACATTTAGTCACCTTCCGGTCCATTGAAGAGCTCCAAAAGCAGAATCAGCAATTGTTGGGCGTGGTGCGTGAATTGAGCGACAACCAAGAGGCTTCGGAAAGCGAAGCAGTGGAGGAACGTACTCATGAGCTCAAAGTAATATTTCTTTTTCTTTTTGACAACGAGGGACGAAAAGAGAACAAGAATTTCAATTGATCTAATTTAGACGGCCTTGGATACAGCCCTAAACGAGTTGGATGTCTTGCGCGTAGCACGTCGGCGACAAGAAAGCATGGTGGAAATGCTAGTACAGCAGCGAGATATGTACAAAATGATGACGAAGGATGCAAACGTCTCCCAGAACCAAGTACGTGACGAGGGTGTGACTGTAAAACGAGATAAAGTCCAAAACGCTGTCAAATCCACAAGTGCATAAGAAAGTGGGTTCATATTCACTCATGGTAGCTTTCCTAGGCGTCGCCCGTGTCGTTCAGCACGCCAGGACGCAGGTCACCGCAAAAATCGGCGGAAAGTACCGAAGAGCAACAAGAGAAGGTCAAGCTGCTCACGAAGATGCACGACGAGCTGAAAGAAGCGCACGAGACGTATCGACAGGAGCGGAAAGAAACGGAAAAGATGCTTCAAACGCAGTTGGACCATGTGCAGGAAGCCTTGACGCAACAGCGCACTGCCAACGCTAAGTTGACGACGCAGTTGGAGTTCGCAGAAGAGCGGTTCAAGATCAGTCAAGGCAACGCCGAATCATACAAACGCCAAATCGCGGCATTGGAAGAGAAAAACAAGAATTACAACGCCATTGTCGCCAAACATGAACATTCTATCAGTGTCCTCAAGGAGGTGAGTTTTTCCTTCATTTGCCCCTCGATTCGTCACCTGAAACTTTGTATGAATCCTTTTTTTCTATGTTGTGTAGGAAACATTGAAGGCGCAACAGCAGCTCTCCCAAGTGCAAGTGGCTTTGTCACTCGCGCAGCAAGAATTGCAAATGGTGAAGGAGTCGGAGCAGCGTTTGCGGCTCGAGCGTGATAGTTTGCACCAAGAACGCAAATCCCAAACGCTCTTCCTGGCCAACTTGGAAGCAATTCGCAATAACTTGGAGCATGGCGACACAGCCACCAAGCAACGTTTGGAGAGCCAGGTGGATAGTCTCCTGAAGGAAGTGGCTTTGTTGCGCAAGAAACTTGAACAAGAATCACTACAGCACCTCGAAGGCGTGGAGGCTTTGGAAAAGGCGCGTTTGGACCTGCAGAAGCATCTGGAAGCCGAGAGAGACAGGTCCCGCGCTTTAGAAGCTCGTATTGAGGACTTGAGCGTCGGTGGAACGGCCCAGACTGGACTTTCTGCGACGCCTCCCACTACCAGCGAAGAAGGACGAAGAATTTCCCTAGGCTTGACCAAACCCACAGGTGCGTTGAAACTTATAACTGGACCATGACCAAGGAAGGTTTGTAATGCTGTTAAAAACGGATTCCATTTTATAGGAAGCTCGCCCTCAGCGACGGAGGTGCACGTAGTGGCGGATTTGAGAACGCAATTACTGGAAGCGCGGAATGAGGTAGAATCGTTGAAGGTGCGTTTGGAGAGTTTGCAAACTCAGAGTAATGAGTACCGCGACGTGGCGCAAACGATGGAAGAGCGCATGCGCGAAGCAAATGAGACTTTGTCAACCTGTCAGGCCGAGATGAAAAAGGTGAACGAGACAGCCGAAGCGGAGAAAACGGCCTTGAACCAAGCAATGGGCGAAATAAAGCAAAAACTCGACGAAGCGCAGGAGGAATTGAAACGCCTCAATGCAGACAACTACGATCAGTGCGTGGATCTCAAGCGCCAAGTGGCCGACCTGAAACTCGAGCTGCAGCACTTGAAAGAGCGCAGCGAAGAAGCGGTGCTACTGGAAAGCCAGGCCAAAGAAGAATTACAACGCCAAGTCCAGTGAGTTTGTCCGTTTTTTGTACCGAAATAAGAAAGAGTGAAGGGATTTTCGAATGTTGATTGAGGATTTTTTATAGAGTGGCGACAGATGCGCAATCAAAGTATGAGCGCGAGCTTATGCTACACGCCGCTGACATGGATGCGCTGAATAATTTGCGGCAAGGAATGGAACAAGCCCAGGTCAAGATTTCCGAATTGGAAGTCACCGCACGACAAGCTCAAGCTGCACTAGAAGGTAAATTTGCAAAGGAATCCGTAATCCTGATGACAAATTTTTGTGTGGTTGATCTAGAGGAGAAAGGACACTGGAAAGTGCAGCAAGAAAGCTCAGAAAGAGTTGTCGGTGAATTGCGGCAAAGAAATGAGGACCTGGAAAGAGAAACTTCCCTTTTGCAAGAGCAGTTGGTCACTTTGAGCAATCAATTAACATGTCTTTCACAAACTCAGGTACAACATCTTTGTTTACGATCGCTTTAGATGGATGATGCGATTTTAGTTACGTGAACTGATACACGAATTTTATCGTAGATTTTTTTAAAGGTACAACATAAATTTGTATACGTGTTTAATTACGTCACCTTTATTTACATATCTTGTACTTATTTCCGATTTTGGTTCGTTGCTATTATATACCTTGCACATGTGTTCTTAAAAAACAGGAAGCTGGTAACCGATCGCTGAACGCTTCGTTGGCGGAGGATGAGCCCCGAAATCAGGAACAGTTATTCGAGTTGATTAAATTCTTGCGTCGGGATAAGGAAATCGCTTTCACGCGCTTTGATGCGGCCCAAGGTGAAAACCAACGTTTGAAAGCCCAAGTTGTCCAGCTCGAAAAGCAAGTGAAAGAGCTTGAAGAGCTTTTACGCCAGGAAAGAGAGAAATTGGGGGTAAGCTTTAAGAGTTTTAACATCTCAATTTCGGAGACTTGGGACGGACGTTTTTTAAAGCGTAAATAAATAGGAGACGACGCAAACGGCTGCCAAGCACGGAGAGCTGTTGCGTAAGTTGGAGACTTTGAACGCCTTGACGGACAGCAACCGTTTGCTGAGGGAAGAACGCGACAGTTTGCAGAGTCGGGTGGATAGCTTAACCCAACAGTGTAATCAACTGCAAGAGAGACTAGGACCGTTGGAAAAGAATTTGTCCGAAGCCAACGGCAAAGCGGAAGCTTTGACGACCGATAACCAAGCCTTGAAAGCCGACGTTATGCGTTGGCGCGAACATACCAACCGTCTCATTGAACGAGTCAACAAGAGCAATCCGGAAGAACAGAAACGCTTGATGTGAGTAGCGAGCACAGTCCGCATTTTATAAGTACAGTGCAACCTAATTATTATAATACGCTCGGAACGGGACGCGTATTTCTAAAACTCAATTCGTCCTAGCCACAGCGTTGCCACTTGCTGCAAAGCTAAGTTACGAATAGTTTAAGTTAGGAAAGGTTAGGGTTAGGAGGGTTTAGGGTTGGGGTTGGTTCCTGACTGCAATGCCAACAGTCAGCCTAACGGGCCTAGCGGTTGCGGCAACGCTGGCTCAACATTCTTCGTGGGATTTTCCCTATACCTGGCTGGATCGGATTTTCGTTTCGAAATATGCGGACCGGACGGACAGTTTTCAAGAATGCGGAGCATTCAGATATCCGAAATTGACTAAATAACATGCTAAAAAGATACGCAGATTAGATAATAGTAAATCTGTACTATCCTAGATTAATAATTGGATTAGTCAAGTTTTTAACACTTCTTTTTTTTTATAAAATCCCTGATCGAACGTTGTTTCTTGTTCTTGTCTTTTGCGCTTTGCAAGAATGTCTTAAAGTCGTATAACTGCTTATATTCCTCACAACCCGTGCTAACGACATCAATTGCTTGCGACGCGAACGCTAGTGATGATGGTGGCGTAAGTTCCGTTACTGGTTCGAATCGTAGAGCATTTGAACCCTGTATCTCTTTCTTGTCTAGGTGATTTAACATTCCACTCCCTGAGCTAGAGACAAATTTGTGTTCTTTCTTTTAGACATGTTTGTTGCACTCTTAACTTTGCGACCAAACATAAACTTGAGCAAATTAGCATAATTTGCTCAAGTTTATGTTTGGCGTCGTCAACGATGAAAAGTCCAAGATAATGGTGGAGGGTTTTAGCTTTCTTTGGGGCATAACACCTTTTAAGCATTTCGTGGAATATCGCGTCTTTCTGGTGTCAAAGGCTATTGGCAAGATCCGTAATCATATAGACGAAGTTATTGAGCATTGTAAGATACACAGCGGGGCTATAATTGTTTTTTTTTTCAGTAAATCGGAATATTCAATTACCCATTTTTAAGTAAAAAATACTAAGTTTATATTGAATTTAATAGGCTTAAAACGTGACAATTCGTGACGTGACTTTTCATTCAATTAGGCGAAGTATTCAAGTGACCGGTATCAATTAGGTGGGTCCGACTGTATCGGTATTTCTATTTCTGTCCTTAAGATAAGGACAGAAATAGAAATACCGGTACAGTCGGACCCAATTCAATAAGCCACTTTGCCGTACTTCGTGTGTTTTTCGTTCTTGAAACGCAGTCTCTCCATAACGTGAAAAATATACGTTAAGGATGTCGGTTTTTCCTCTTATTCAGGCAAGAGAAGGAGGCTTGTGTGAAGCAAGCGGCCCAGCTCACGGAGCAGAACACCAAACTGCAGAGTGAAGTGTCTCGTTTAAGTGGTCAAATTGGAACGATCCAACAAAACTTGAGAACGGCTTCCAGCAAACAGCAACAAATGGTGCAATCCATGCAAGCGAAGGAAGCTGCTCAGCAACAATTGAACGAAGAACGTCAACGACTGGCAGAAGAAGTGGAGAGCCTGAGGAAACAGCTTCAAAACTTGCAGAAGGAGTTAACGACGGAGAAAACTACCGCCAAGGATGCTCTAGCCGCCAAAGAAAACGAAGTGATGGAATGCAAGAGCAATATCGCCCAAGTAATCAACACATTCCTTTTCTAACCCCTTCCGGAATCCTCCGTGAACGCATTCCGAATTCTTTTTTATCGCATTATTTATTCATGTTTATTATTTCTGTGCCTGCAGTTGAAAAAGATTGCCCGTAATTATAAAACCAAATTTGAGGAACTAAAAACGGAACATGATAAATTGGCGGCCGAGAAAGAAACCTTGGCCCAACAAGCTGCTGAAGCGGCTGCTGCCAGTACTACCTCGGCCAGTACCACCGAAGGTGCCGTCCCTACTGCCGAGTCAACCGAAGCCCGTGACAATGTTGCTGCCAAATGCGAGGAGCTGGAAAAGCAGGTGACGGAACTCAAGAGCCAGCTCGTGCAGGTCAAAGCCGAGGCGGAAGCTGCCAAGTCCGAGGCAGCTGAACGTGAAGAGAAAACGCGTAACTTGCTGAAGGGAGCCCGGCAGAAGCTGAGTACTTTGACAACCGCCAGAGACAGCCTAACGCGCGAGTTGGAAGAATCGCGTGCTCGCCTCGAAGCTGCCGAACAAGGTCAAGATGAAGCCACGGTTAAAATGGCGGCACTGAAATCACAAATGGAAGGCCGCATTGCGCGTCTGGAGAGGGAAAATGCGGAACTCCAAGCCGAACGCGAGCGCCTCAGGGGCGAACTGGACACTTGCACCCAGAGGGTGCCGCTCTTGCAGCGCCAAGTCGAAAACTTGCAGAAACAGTTGGCCCAACCCGCGCAAAGTAAACCCTCTACCAGCGGAGTGGCGGAGAAACCGACCGAAGCGCCGCCTACCGCCAATATCCGCCCCATGTCCTCACCCGCCTCGCGGGCCACGCCTCCGGTGCACGCCCAAGCCTCTTCTAGCAGCACGACGGGCGGTGTCAGCAAGACCACGCCTACAGCTTCAATCCGGCCCATGGCTTTGGCGCCCGCCCGGACGGTGGTAGCTGCCGTGCAGCCCACGCCCACCTCATCGGTGGTCAGCATTACGCCCACGGTGATTATGGTGCCCGCCACGGGCGTAGCTAGGGACGACGAACCACTACCCTCGACGTCGACAGGCAGCGAAACGGGCGTGAAGCGCCGTAGGGAAGCGACGGGCGTGGTTTCTACGTCGGAAACGCACGCCAAGAGGACGAGGGTGCAAGGCGCCGAAGCGTCGGGCACCGGCGCTGAAGTGGAAGACGTGGGAGCCCCCAGGCCAAGCGAAGAGGACGAAGAGCTCTTGGGAGAAGAAGAGCGGGAGATTGAGGAAGGGGAAATCGAAGAGGGCGACGAGGAGAGAGATGGGGAGGTTGAAGTCGAGATTTTGGACAGCGAACGCGTAGGGGCAACGGATGAAGATTTGTTTGTCCTCGAAGTGGAACCCGAGTCCACGGGGTTGGAGGTGGAGCCCGAGTCGGGTGAGCGGGACAACGTCGTGATGAGGGGCGAAGCCAGCGAGGGTGAAAATGAGGAGGAGGTGGAAGAAGGAGGCAACGCGGGCGACAATGAGGAACAAGAGATGGACGAAGAAAGGGAGGAATACGAGGAGATCGAAGAAGAGGAGGAGCAGAACGAAGGAGAGGAATCGAACGAAAGCAGTCGCCCAGAGGCAGCGAATGAACCTGTGGAAGTTATCGGTAAGTGGAATCAATTGTGGTATTGCCGTTATTATTGTGAATAGTAGCAACAGTCTAATAACTAGGAGAAAGTGGGGCTCGTACGGACTATTTTTGCTTTTCGCTACCTGGAGACTTCCGTACGTAATGAAACGGGAAACTTTGACATGTTTTAGAAGGCCTTGTCATCCGACTAATTTTTCCAGTTGGTAGTTTTTTGTTTCGAATTTCAGAGCCTGAGATATGCGCCTTTTTTGCAAGCTCACATTTTGTCCGAAGGTGCAAGGGGTAGCATCGGACAGGCAAGGGGCACCTTCGGACACAACTACTTTTTGATGGCAATATATGCCAAGAAATTTTTTATACTGCACTCGTGTAAAGATAGAAACCGTCGAATTGTTCCTCCTGTGTCATTTACAAAACAGTCGAGAGTGACGAGTGTTTCTCTTTTCTGCCGGGGAAAACCGATCTTTGGCGCATTTCTTTCAACGCATAAGGTCCGCTATCGTTTGTAATGTTCCCCTTATCACGGAAAAAAAAGAAATGTTTTTCAAGAACTTGGAGCTAGTACTTGGTACCTGTCATTTACTAACTTTCGTAATTTCTCCCCTAACAATTTGCAGATATCGAAGATTCCAATGAAAGCTCAGCCGCCCGAGTACCGGCATTGCCTGAACCTTCGCAAGAAGAAGCGGAACCCGAAGCAAGCCCTTCGGTGTCAGTTCCTGCCACTCGTGAAGCGACGCCGCCGTTAGAAGCCAGTGCCGCCAGTTTAGCCACCAGCGCCGCTCCTGCGCCTTTGATACCCGCCCCATGGCCCGTAAGGAATGAACGACTTCCATCTATCGGGCGAAACAACATGCAAATCGTAAGACGATTCGCCTATTCTATTGTCGTTCTTTGCCCTACAGTTTGACCCTTTAACGAGTCGAAAATTCCGTCTGTAGGGGTTTGAAGAGGGAGATGACAGCATTGTCCCCAGCACGCCGGTCTTGCTGCGACCTCGTGCCAATGAAGGTTTCGCGGAAGCGGTAAGTTCACCGCACTCATCCAGCGTCGTTCCTGGGGGTCCGTCAGCGCGGTTTGTCTTTGGACCGGGCGAAGTGGGTCAAGCGCAGTTGGGTAGTCAAGGTATGGACGATACGCGGATGGATTTGGGCAGTTTGGACGAAGGCACTGGCAGAAGCGTGCCCAGTACTCCTTTACAACGCTCTCCCCCAGGTAAAGATCAGCGGGTCACAAAGATTGTACGCTTTCTAAACGCTTGTGGTAATGTTCTGTAGGCGATTTGGAAGAAGCAGCGGAACCTTTCGAGACCAACGAAGCTGAAACGGGCGAGCTACTAGCTGAAGCAGTGCCATCTATCGTAGTAACACCGGCATCTGCCGCAGCGGCAGAGCCTTCGGCCGAAGATCGTGAACGTGAAGCTGAAGCTGCTGAAGGTATATCTACTTTCGCATTGCTTGCGCAAAAAAAAATGCAAGAAGACCAACTAAAACGTCTTAACTATGATGAGTAGAACAAGCCATTATGGGCGGTGAAGAGGAAGGAGAGTCGCGTGACGAGCCCACAGCTGAGCAACAAGCAGCTCTGTTAGCTCCAGAGGAAGATCCGCTGAACGCAATGTTGTCGAGTATGGTAAGGGAAGCAGCTGTATCTGCGCGTGGGATACGACCAAGGGGCAGACCGCGCGGAAGTCGCGCAACGAGGCCACGACGAGCTGCTGGTGCGCAAATAGGGGCAAGGGAACATGGTATTTTTGCAATGTCCACGTCGCCGCCACAAGTTACGCCACGAGTGCCTATTGTTTGGGAATCGCCTAATCCGGAAGCCCAAAGTGCTCCGTCGTTCGCAGCTCGGGGATCGCCTCAACCAAGAGGTACGGGCCGTGCCAGACGATCAAGAGCCAGTCCGGCTCCTCGGTATTCTAGGAGGCCACCAGCAATTTAAAAGGAATGGGATGGAAAATCACTCAAGACGAACATTTTTTTATTTCTGTATCGACGTGATAGAATAATTGAGTTCTGGTATTCATCGGTTAATACATATACTTCTCGTAAGTTGCGCAGGTTTTTAAATCGCAGTACGTAGCCGCACAGGAAAGCAATCAATAAATACAAATAACGCAGAAAGCAACAGCCAGACTTTTCCAGGGTACGTACAGAGGAATGTGGACTTAGGTTATTGATTTGCAATCAAGTAATAACACAACACTGTTCACAAGGAAAGCCAACAGATACCACTCAGCAGAGATCATGAAACATGGTAAAATCTCCTCAAATAACTCAACATCACAATCAGTAGCGTATCCAGGATTTCATAAAATCAAAATTTCGGGGGGGGAGGGGGTTCAAAACCCCTAACCCCTCCCCTGGATACGGAGGTGATCACAATCCACGATCGGGAGTATTCGTTTGAACGGCAGGCTCATCGACCACACAAAATGTAGTTTTTTCACACCCCGCGATCGTCATCCGAAACTCTAGAGAACCTAGGAATGCCCACCGACCCAACTGCCAGACGATCGCCTAAGCTTATGATCTGGCCAGTACCACTGAACGGCAGAAAAAAAAACATGCCGTTACTACAATCAGAAACCGGGCAATACATACCCATACTTGTGAGCATCAGCGTGTTCAAAAGCAGGATCCGTTGCGAGACACGGACTTCGTTTTGGCTTGCTTGAGATGCTTGTGCTCCCACGAAAGCTTGCGCGAGGTATCTTGTAGTTTTGTTCTCGTTGTTCACGATATTAGTTACTTCGAGGTAGATGCCGGGATCGGAATCACGTGTCTCCACAGATTCTATGTTCAGGCGATAGGTGTAACTGCTATTCCCATAGTCTTCGCCCAGAAAGCCACGGTAATTTTCATCGACAGGATCATCTAAATTGGGCTCCACTTCTAAAGTCTCGCCAGAATCCGAAGGCAAAATCCAAGTAACGCGATGTGGACGTGGATTGGCGCTCACAGTTACATGAATGTCGCCAAAGCTTGACTTCCGGAAGCCAAAGTGTTTGGAAGCTTTCTGAGGCAAGGGAGGAACTGAATCGATATGAAAATATAAGGCGTTTTGTGCTTGGTGGGTGAGTTTGATACCTACACTTTATATTCAGGCGAGTTTCTGCGACAGTCTCTTCGATAGCACTTAACCACGGCGCTTGAACTCGGCACCGTAGAGTTCTGGAATGCTCGTTCGTTCGGAATGTTCGGGTTAGAATGCTTTTTAGCATTAAAAGTCCGTCAGGCATCTCTTGTGACGTTATGTCATATTCTTTCACGTCTAGCGTCTGATTACCTACATAACGACAGTCATGGAAGCCACGATTAATAGTAATACCATATTCAAGGAACAACGTGTCACCTAACTCCCACACAATAGAGGGAAGCGGCCTCACACTGCTTGCTATACATGTAATTTGTTTTCTTTGATCAGCTGTGATGTCGAGGATGATAGACGGGAGGCTGAAGTTCACTCGCCCAATGCCTGGTAGACAGTTAGATACAGTGTTCTGCTTCACGGAAGTCATTGAAATGGCTACTTATCACGGATACAGTGATATTGGCAGTGCCAACCTGCGTTTTCGCCGAGTACGAGAATAGCTTACAGACCCATTTGCCGTTTATTTCATCCGCTGCTGTTACCTGCGACGGAGTTTTTATTAACCAAATATATCAGTTCCTTTTAGTTCACCTCTACTGAACACGTCGAATTATCACTGGTACGTGGTCTCAGTCTGCCGTCTTGCTTTAAAGCAAGAACTCTGTCGTTAATTTCCCATTGACAACTACTATCGCCTTTGGCTACAGTTCTGCAATGCGCTGGGAAAACATCTCCCGGTCGCACGGGATTTATGGGGTCAATGGAAACCTGACATGATACGAAACCTACACTGAGAAGAATTACCACACAATGGCAAAAAGGAGTGGACATCGCGGCACAAGGCGTGTATAGCTAAAGAAAAGTTCAGGTTAAGAAGCAATCACCGGTAACTTGCATATACTGTACCGACATTTGCCAGCATATACTCAGTCCATTGTAACAGACGAGGACTCAAACCAACGGTCCTATCTGGCGAATAGATTCGTTCCACTATCACTATCCGTCCAGTCCGTCCACTATCTGTCCAGTCCTCCCCCCTTTTACCTAGCTTCCCATACTTTTACAGCTGCCTTTTAGTTCAGACGTGTCATTATAAATTGACAGCCGGGGCTTGTGTTTTCTATGTGAAGATTTACAGGCTTATATGGTTGGTGTGAACGGGTCCTAGACATACCACTCAGCTAAGCGCTTTCCGTGCTTCTTAATAGATGGCAGCAGCTTAGAGGGTGTTTCCATCAACCAAAACAACAGCTGACGGAAGGCTGAGAATTCCTCAGTTCTGTGATAAAAGTATGAGATTAGTCCTTGCGTAAAAACTTTGAGTAAAATGGCTGAGAGCAGCAAAGAAACTAAAAACAATTACGATGTTCTTTTGCAAGAAATTGAAGCTATCGACGATTATTGGGGACCGACTTTCAGGTTCAATCAAGATCCATCCATCCGGAATACGTTTTATCTCTTTTTTTTGTTTTCTGTCTAAACAGGGCCATTTATGATGGAGCTGATCATGGCAAGTTTATGGAAAAACTTGATGGAAGGATTAAATCGTATGATCGTGATATTGAACGGATGTGTAACGTGTATTACCAAGGCTTCATTGACGCCATCAGAGAACTTCTCCAAGTCCGTAGTCAAGCTAAAAGACTCCATGTAAGCTCCCAAACTGTTTCTCTGTTGGATTAGATCTTTCCATGTCCTATTTAGGCCGAAATCGTAGGTATAGACACCGATCTCCAAAAGTCGTTAGACCAGCTGGAAACAAAGACTTTAGAACTAACAAAAGCTCGTAAAGTGCAAGCGAATGTTGGATCTTCAGTCGAGGCTCTCAAGGCTTGTCTCCCGGTCTTGAACATGTATAGTAAACTACAGCAGCAAATGCACGATAAACGGTAACTTGACGACGAAACTGGGCTTTACCTCTCGTCCTTATCTTTGAAAAAAAATTATTGCATTTCTAGATATTACCCAGCGTTGAAGACTCTCGAACAGCTAGAACACGTACAGTTACCCCGCATTGCCAAATACCGTTTCTCACAACACATGACAGAGACAATCCCAAAGTAAGTTCCTCATGATTAACATAACATAGTTGTAATAATTGTGCCTTCCGTTTTCTATGCATTAGAGTACGGCAAAGTATCAAAGATGCGTCAATGGACGATCTTCGTGACTTTCTAGAGAACATACGCAAATATTCTTCCAAGATTGGTGAAGTGGCCATGCGACACGTCGCCCAACAACTTCAGAAAGAACCAAAATTGTCTACTACGCTTGCGCGGCACAAAATCTTCGTGAATCCTTTTACAGGTTTGGGAAATAATAACCTTATCAGATCACTTCACCTAGGGTAAGGGAAAACTCATTTCTCAACGTTTAGATGATTTGGGGTACGAAGATTTAGCCGAAAGCAGCCAAGACAGTGAAGAGGACATTAGCGCCCAAGAGTTGGTAGATTTCTCACCCGTATATCGCTGCCTACACATCCATACCGTGCTGGATGACAAAGAAGCCTTTGAAGACTACTATCGCAAACAACGCAAAAAGCAAGCTCAATTAGCGCTGGAATCTCCTACGAATATGGTACGCTACAACGATTTTGGACCTAAGACTAGACAAGTTGTCTGAAATACGTGGATTACGGACGAATAAACACCGGTTATGATTTTGTTTCTAGCATGAAAACATCGAAAGCTATCGCCAATACTTTCATGGCGTTGTGGGTTTCTTCGTCGTCGAAGACAGACTGATGAACACGGCTGGGACGCTCGTTAGTAAAACTTACTTAGAAGAAGTTTGGTCGATGGCTGTTTCCAAAGTCATTTCTGCAATTCGCACTCATTCTGTAAGTTTTTTTTTTACATTCGTCTCCCCTTCTCTCAGTTTTCCGCTCATTTTGTGTATTCACCGCGTCGTTTTCAGCTATTTTTCTTTTACCTTTCTCAGCAATGAAATATTTTTCAACTATGAAAGATTAGTCGACTTCGAGTTTGAAATATTTTTAAAAAAATTCTTTCCAGTCGTATTGCACGGAGCCTGTGTTGATGCTGAAGATAAAAAACCTGGTGATGCTTCTCTGCAGTGCCTTAAAAGTAAGAAGGAAGAAAGGGTAGAATTTTTCTTGGAATTCATAGTCTTAATGAAATGTTTCCGCTAATTGCAGAGCTATGGGTATAGTGTCAATTCCATGATGGAGTTATTGCAAGAATTGCGAGATCATTACCACGAAGTATTAATGCAGCGATGGGTGCATGTCTTCCGGGAGATTTTCGAGGAAGATAACTATCATCCGATTCACGTAAATTCCTAGAGAAGCTGAGGAATTTCGTAACGTGCAAAGAGTTGATGCTTGAATGGTTTCTAGGTGTCGACGCCTGTAGAGTACCAAAATATCATTGAATCATTTCCCTTCAAGGATCCAAGCTTAGAAGCATCGCCGTTTCCGAAGAAGTTTCCCTTTTCTTCGATGGTCCTCCGAGTTTACGAAGAAGTGGGTCACTTTATCGAAGCCTGTTTGCAGTTTTCGCAAGATTTGGGACTAAGGTAAAGTTCTGACATATTTTTGTCTGAATCACATAAACCTCACGTTCATTTTGTACATCTAGTCATAGTGAAGTGGATGATATGCTAAGGAAATCGACGAATTTATTGTTAACGCGAACTTTGAGTGGTTGTCTATCGAGTTTGATCAAGCGGCCCTCGTTGTCTTTGCTTCAGTTAATCCAGATCTCTATAAATACCATTTATTTGGAAAACTCGAGCTCGCACTTGGAAGATTTCATTGCCAAATTCACTGTGTAAGCTTTCCTCCCGTTTATATTTTTTTAAGTATGTGTGTGTTTTTTACCATGTAAAAATCTAACCTCCTTTCAGGTTGCGACGGGATAATTCTCACGTAGCGCGACTACAAGGAAGGGCTGTGTTTCGGGATGTGAGATCGGAAGCTGAGCAACAGATCTATGAACAGATGAAACGCAAAATCGACGAGTTTTTGGAGCTCAGTAACTATGATTGGGTTCTGGCCGAACCGTCTGGTCAAGCCTCGAGTTACTTGCTCGACTTAATGGCCTTTTTGAAAAGCACTTTCGAAGCTTTTACAAATTTACCAGTAAGCTTTAGTACATGAGAGATAAAATTTTGACGAAAACGTTTTTATGGATTTTAATGGATTTGAGGGCAGTGTATCCCACTAGGGGACCGCAAGATGACCTTTGTATTTCTTTTTCTGCGTCTTAAGTATTTCCCTATTTAACAGGCTCACGTGGCTCAAACGGCGTGTTTATCATCGTGTCAACATATCGCGCGTACACTGGTGGATATGTTAATGGACGAAGACATAAAACAAGTATCAACGGGGGCGCTGCAGCAAGTCAATTTGGACGTGATTCAGTGCGAGCAATTCGCGGCTTCCGAACCCGTTTCGGGGTTTGATGATGGTGCTTTGCTGCTATGTTTTGCAGATTTGCGACAGTTGCTGGATTTGTTCATGGCCTGGGATTGGTCCACGTATTTCCATGACTACGGCCAAGATGGCAGCAAGTACTTGCGCGTCTCACCGCAAAGAGCCGTTGTTCTTCTAGAAAAGTAATTAGAACCTTTTGGGACCCTTACGCGTACCCAAATTACGTGTTTGATGTTTGAGGATAATGTTTTAATCTTTCTTCCCAGGTTGCGAGAAGCCGATAAGAAAAACATGTTTTCCGTGTTGAAGAAAAGTGAACGCGATAAGAAGAAACTCATGGAAACCGTGCTTCGTCAACTGCGCCAATTATTGCAACAATCGAACGCGTAAGGGGAAACAACTGGAAATCGAAAACGATGAATGGAACAGAAAAAGAAATTCAAGTTCCCAAGTTGGTGTAATAAGTCCAGTCCACACACAGCTCGCCTTCTTCGTTGCATTCACTTGCATTATACCTTCTAGCTTATAAAAATAATCAGCTAATAAAAATCATGTACAGTTCAAAAACGCATAAGGTAACTCATTTGATCACTTGCACACTTACCACACATGTGTTGCCACATTGTGATTGTGTTGGCCAAAGATTTGTACGTCTTGTTCTACCCCTCAAGAAAGAGACTGAGAATCAAGAATAATCACTCTGCGCGAACGACGCACCACGATCCGTGCCCCAACTTCTAACACGACCTCAACTGTGTCGTCCGGATCTTCATGGGAGGAGCTTGA
This sequence comes from Triops cancriformis, assembly GCA_020615345.1. Taxonomy (NCBI): domain Eukaryota; kingdom Metazoa; phylum Arthropoda; class Branchiopoda; order Notostraca; family Triopsidae; genus Triops; species Triops cancriformis. The sequence continues at coordinate 16,880 of JAHZNP010001462.1, forward strand.
TGCGTTTCGGCGCCGCCCAGCCTCTGACCCCCCTAGCCCTGAATCGATGGATGTGTTGTAATCTACTCCTGTTTGCAGCAAGTCATGGGCGCCAAGAATGGCCAAGAACGCATAACGGGGCGAGCTAAGCTCAGTGGGCGGAGTTTCGTCAGGCACCGGTGGAAGAAACGTAGGTAATGGGTCTCCGTGGAAGACAGCCGGTGAAGATGACCATCTCCCGATCAAAGGACTGTCCATGGCGGACGAATTTCCAGTAAGGTTTGGCAAGGACTGGGTTATCGGTGACCAGTAAAATGGATTCGGCGGAGCTAAGGAAACGGCCGACACGCTGCGGCTGAGCGGTACATCTGCCATGTTGCCCTGTGCATCCTCCACGCTACAGTGAGATTCATGAGATAGAAAGTTAGAACTATGACTTAAACGCGCAGAAATGTGTCGTTATTCAAAGTGAATTTACTTCAAACCATGCGTCCAGGTGGATGGAATCGTTTCATTACTCCCGTTAACATCTTCATTTTCTTCGAAAGTCGCGCCACCGTTCCGCGCGGCGCCTTCATCGTTGTCTATGAGCTCAGCAAACCTAATTACCCGCTCAGTTAGTGAAATAGGAAGCGTAAAGGGAGGCTTTACCTTTGATACGATCGGCAGTGCTCGTTTTGGACAGTTTCTTTTTGGCCAACCACTTCGGTAATGAAAGTGGATTCGGATTCCATCCTTACGGGTAGGGGGAATTCATAAGGGGGCGGGGGATTAGGAGAGGAAGATCTGACCAAAAGAGTTCGTTCTTCCGCTTGTGGTCGCTCCGTGCGTCGGTTGACTACTTTCTTGATTTTCCATATACAGACACCCACAACTGTTGCACAGGCGACAAATAGCGAGCATCCAAGCAAGACCCAAACAACGGACGCATTTTCTGATCGCCCGACAGGCTCCCGAATATTTCGCGGAAACTGTGGCGCAGGTTTGCAATGAATCGAGTACTTTTGATCGGTGAGCTCCTCCGAGTGAAACCTAGGGAGAATAAACCAACAATAAACTTCGAGTTTAATTACCTTGAACGTAATTACCTTGGCAAGCAAGGCCCGCAGTCGATTCGTTTTTTGGCACAGTTACGCGGGCCTTTGCTGGGCTGGCGCATATATATTCCGCAGTCTATGCATGGCACACATTTCCTCGTTGTCGTACAATAAGTCGACACTGGACAGTTCTGGTCAACAAGACACTCCTCGAATTCCGCATTCACCATATTTAGGCTGAGGTGAACAACAACAATTGTCCATATTATCTATGCGGGAAATACGGAATAGTTAGCTTCAGTTCCACAAAACGTGATCCTCGCGCTATCGACCGTCCGCAATCAGTGTTGATTACGTTTTTTTTATTGTTTGTCTAACTTACACACGCTTCAGTATTGAAGCCAGCCCAGAGAACAGGCAGACTTCCGAGTTCCGAGAACTGGAAGTCTCGCCTTTGCCGTCTTCAGGTGGAGCGGGGGCGTGTACTTGCCCCATTCACAAAGTACCACGCTTCGCAACCCGCTACTGCCCTCAGGCTCTAGGCTCCCGTCACGCCCATGTTATGCCGTTCATTCGAGGGATAGCACTTGGTGATGAAAAATACAATGAAAACGAACCACCGCCCCCTTTCGATACTTGTTACACTCGTACCATGTAGGGTTCCCCGAAGCCGGCTTTCATCTTCGGCTTACAGCGATACCTCAGTCAATTCAGAAAAGCCGGCTAGTCGAAAGATATGCAGCCGGCTTCGTGACATTGGGCTGTGCTATACTGCGCGTTACGCTCCGACTGCCAATCGTACAGTCATGGGACTGACACCGGCAACACCCGATTGAGGCACGAGACCCCACGCGGTTGGTGCGGCCGAAGCCCAAAACTCTGGCTTCGAGGCCGAAGCCCGATTCTTGTGGTACTGACATCGAAACACCCAATTCTGGGAACCCTGGTGCCACGCAGTCATCCACATTCATACCGCTATCATACTCTGGTTAATTAGTGCACACCAGGATGAATGTTAGATTTGGCATGCTTTGTCGAGCATACTCCAAATTGGGGTTCACAGTCTTGTCACTAGAGACACCAGTGGTATAGCCGCCATGTCAGGAGCATGTTCTGTTCGCGAGCAGCGGACCGAGGATTTCGCAAAAAGTAAATAAAAAGTAAGCTCGGTGTCTATGTATGAGGTGGCGCCTTCCTGTTAAGGCCCAGCCGCACTAGCAGATTTTTCCGGCAAACCGGATGGTTTTCGGCACATTTTATGCCCTCGAGGAGAAATCGAAGGCCTTCCACCGTTTCGGCAAACGTAGTGTCAAAAAATCGGATAGCGAATGCGGAATTTTGGCCAGCCAATGAGCAAACACCACCTTATTTATACCCCTCCCACTGAAAACAAAAGCACGTGTACGAAATATACACGAAAGAGATTTTCTGCACAAATGAAAATAATAAAGTCTAAAAGCATTATTAGATTCTCACCAGTATTTTTTTATTCATAATAAATATGAAAAGGAAAAGAGGTGTATTGAGCGGAATTTACCGCTGCACCGTTATGTTGCATTATCAGGTCAGCACTGACTGACCTTTGACCTAATGACCTTATCTATTTAACGGTATAAGCATTGTATGAAACTGTGTTGGGCCATATATAAAATGCGAGTGGTCT
>JAHZNP010001463.1:0-19550 GCA_020615345.1 Triops cancriformis
TTAACACTTGATTTGCAGTTACCTTATCCTTTTAATTACAGTTTATTTTTGGTAACCTATTTTATTTTACGTTTTATTTACGTTATCGAAATTTAAAACACCTTTCAATACAAAAAAATAGCATTTTTATTGAAAGTAATGGCAAAGTAATGCATTACTTTACAAATGTAATTGTAATGTAACGATTACTTTCTTTAGTGAGATTTAATTGTAATGTAATAGTAATTTTAAAGTAAAAGTAATTGTAATGTAATAATATTTTTTTTCCTCCAAATTATACAACACTGCTACTGACGATGTACAAGGTCAGTATCTTTGTATTTCCCACCGTAATGCGAATTACAAGGTAGGTCTCGAAAGAAAGGCCGTCAGCAAAAAATGAATTACTGCAAAAGTTTTAAGGTATTTATGCTAATAAAATGCACAAACATAATACAGCTCTTACGACTATGTCTACCTAATTTATAAACCCGAAAAAACTATACTTTCTCTTCCGAGAAAGATCAGTTTTGAAAGCATTTTTCAAATATCGCTATTGACACAAAACGCAGGCGCATTCCGAAACATGCTCGGAATCAGCTGTACGATGTGAAAACAATAAGCTACGCACATTCCTAAAGTCCTGCCGTCTGTGTCGGGTTTCTCCTCTTCCTCTCCTACGTAACTGTACTTTACTGGTTGATGTCAATTTATTTATACGCCATGGCTGGAAGTAATCGCTACCAAAACGTAAGCAAATTTAGTTCCAATTCCTCCAGTAAAAACCCCTTTCTCGACGACGACGACGACGTGGACGACGAAACTTTCCTAGCCAAAGCTCCTTCGTCCTCCACCTCTTCGAGATTCCGTTCAGGTGGTGGCGAATCCGCCAATTACAAATACAGCAGCATTCCTGATGAAGGCAGTCACCCCTCTTCACCCCTGGAAGACAAACGCATGGCTTTGCTTCGAGAAAAAGAACGGGTTGAAAATGAAACTTTAGCCTCCACTCAGCGATCGCTTGGTCTACTCTACGAAACGGAGCAAGTTGGCTCGAGCACTGCAGAAGTATTATTCCTTAACTGCTGCCCCACCCTGCACATTTCAGGACTGGTTTTGTAAACCTCTTTTGTTTACAGGAATTATTACGTCAGAAAGAACAACTCCAGAACACGGATCGAAAACTAGAAGAGATGAACGTCAATTTACGAGCATCTGAAAAACATATACAGAATATTAAAGTAAGTTATATTGCAACTCTTAAATTCAGTTGTCATCAATCTTATCTTCCAAATTTTTAGAGCGTTTTTAGTAGCATAAAAAATTACTTCAGTAAAGGGCCCGAGCTCCCGAAAACTCAATCATCTCCGTCTCTTAGCAATACATCGTCCTCGTCAATTAGCCATACGCGTTTGCCGAAGGCAGTTGAACAAGTTCAAGGTGCTACGTCCAGCAGCCTTTCCCCTGAACACCCCGGTTTACGAATACGGGGCTTCACAGAAGAATCTCGTGACTCGAGCGTGGATTCGCGAATGGACAAAAACTTAGGTAAAATTTATTTTCAATATCTTTATTTTGTGAGGTTACGTGGTATTAGTGGGTTAGTATAACTGTTAGTTTTGTTAGATCTGATGAGCCAGTCGCTGTTTCGTCTGAAAGGCCTGGCGGTGGGTTTAGAAGAAGAAATTGATGACCAGAATGCGTTATTAGATCGTATGCAAACCAAGTCGGACAAATTGGACTTAAAACTGCAACGCCAGAATAAAGACATGCAACGCCTTCTGAAATGAACCACTTTTTTCCTCTTCTTAGCCAAGCTCTTAACTCTTGCCAACTGAATCAAGATGCCACTCACTCTTGCTTATGCTAAGCTCCTCCCCCGACTGCGCACCGGCATCAACGCAAATTTGCAAAAGAATAACGAGGTTTCTGAAAACAGTGTATAAAATGTTAAAAACGTTCCTCTTATACTCCCATGTTACAACTGTGCCGCCCCACGATAAGCTTGTTATTAACTGATACATTCACCTTTTTTGGGTCTGATGGCGGGGATTTTTCGTTGTTTCTTTTTTTTTGGAAAATAAAGGCGAAATTATTTGTCTCACGTGACATGTCGAAATAATTAATCTTGCATCGTGGAGAAACTTTAAAATATATCAATATTTTAGAAAGAGTAAAATTCAACGCGCTTTTAAGATCCTAACGCCGATATGGGCGATGTAATTAACAAGGAACAGTTTAAATTTCCGACAGCAAAACTGTACGTACACTTTTACATCTCAAGACTAGGGAATGACGAAGCGTTTCTTACGTTTTTTTTTTTTAACAGAGCTTCTTTATGTCTCTTCGTCTATCACACTCGACTAATTAGCACGGAATCTGATTCTGGTAATACTGAATCATGTCGTAAGTCCAGGTGCGGAAATTCAAACACGAAGAACGGATGACTTGAAGCATAAACTTTGCTGCTTCGCGGTCCGAAACGCGCGGACGAAGTCGTTCTTGGAGCAACTTGATGGTCTGGCCGCGGAAACAGGGTAAGCGCGTATCCAACATCAAGGAAACCAAGGAAATTATCGCGTCCCGATTGGGCCTGTTACACAGAGAAACACACCGAAATACATTACGATTAATTAGTCATTTGAACTTTTGCGCTGCTGCAGTTTCGTTTATGTCATTTTTCTTTTTTCACGCCTTTCATTTGATATATACCTGACGGCTAGATAAGCTTGAACACAAAGCTCTTCGAACCAACGAAAAGGAGCCGAATCCGGTTTGCCACCCATAATCATCACCATTTCTTCCGTGAGCTTAATGTCCTTCTCAAAGCCCATGTTATTGCCCGGCGAACTTTCGAACATGAATCCAAAGTCTGCAAAATGTATAAATGAAAGAGATTCATTAATTAGTATTCCGTTTCTGACAAAACAAACAGAAAAGCGACAGTAATTCCTCCATTGAACATTAATATCTTATTTTAAATCCCAATTTCGTTTTTCACGCAAGAAAGAGCTTGGGAAATCTTCCTGTTTTATTACGAGTCACGAAAATGGTGCGTTTCCAACTTAGCGGCCGGGTTACCCAAGTCTGCTAGCCCCACCCTTGTCACGCTACTCCTTTTATTGCGATTTTTCGTGTAAGAGACGACACTTCTTTTCCTTCACATGATTCTCCGTGATTTTCTCTTAGGAAGACATGATAACCGTGACATAAAATATGTAAATTAGAAAAGAGCCACAAGAAAAATGTAACAAAAACAAGCGCAAAAAACTGCCTGTTGGCGTGCAAAAGCAGTGCAAAACAACCGGCAGGGTGATGTAAAAACGGATTGATTTCATCGCACACAACCCCGGAAAAAATATTCTACTGCGGACAACTGTGTTCTGAATACACATCCAGAAGTTGTACAAAGATTCTGACTAACGTTTGAGGTTACGGAAAGAAAAAGCTCCTTAAATAGGCATGTTTCAACTACTTATTGCAACACAAAGCAATAACTAGTTGAAACAGACAAATCTGCCACAAAAGCGAGATTCTATAGAACGGGTTCTCGTTCACGCGTTATATACCAAACGTTCTGCAATAAGCCATTGCGCAAAATGGTAACTCCAAGGTTATATAACGCACGAAATCGTTCTTGGAAATGCCAAACGAGTTTGCGCGGCTTAGCGATCAAGTGATGGCCTCTTTACCCTAATCAATATTTGAAAGTCCGTGTTTTGTCAACTATTTACCGATATGGATGATATGACCCTCCGTATCAATCATGAGATTGCCGTTGTGTCGGTCCTTAATCTGCAATAGAAACCCAACCACGCTGTAGGCGGCCATTGATTTGATGAAATTCCTCCGCGCAGCCTACAGAACACAAACACGTTAACAAAACGGGCATAAAATAAGCACCATCTCGAGTGTAATAAAGAAAAGACTTCTTTTACCTGAAATTCTTGTGTTGATTCGTCACCATATTTCTTTATAAAATACTCGTATAGTCCAATATCCGTCTGCCGTCCAAGCTGGTCCCGAGATTTTGCATTTGGAACACACTCAATCACTCCGCACTATCAGAGGTCACACACACATTATCGCAACTGATGTACTTCTAATTCATAAAACAACTAATTTACCCCAGGCGCTGTGGCAACAACGCGATATGGAAACAAGTACAAGTCCAGTCCAATTAACTGGAAAATATTCTTGAAAAGGCCAATGACTTGCAAAGCCAACATATCTTGTCTGACGTCATCACCCACCTAGGAATAATTATAAACAATGGACAAAACTATACCTACAATAGCATAAACGAAATAAAAGGACGATATACTTTAAAAATGGCCGCCTGCCATTCTAAAGGAAGTTTCGGGTCAAGCATTTTGTCGCTCGCTTTATCCGGGTGCAATCCACGGTGCTCTAATTCTTGAATTCCGCAGCGCTTCACCTGGAAACGCGCTAAGAACGGAGCTTTGGCAGCACTTTATGAGAAAACGCCCAGAAATAAGAATTCAATTTTACGAGTTCGCAATTACGACATTAGAAGAGCACCTTTGCATAGGAGTACCACTTTTGTAATCAATATCCACCACCAGAGCTTCCGGATTAGAAGGCAAGTAAGTACCTGGCGGAACTTCAATATGCGCTAACGCGTCCAAACACGCCTTCTTACGTTCAGGACCTGCAAGACGGGAAAATCTTCTATATATTTCGCAGATTAATCAAGAACGGTAGTGAACCTTTAGGATACGGTCGGATTTCGCCCGAAATGTTTGTGATTTTGCTGAAAAACTCGAACTCGCGCTCGTAGAAATCTTGCGCAGGGCCGGACAAGGAATGCGCCAAACTTTCGATCAAACATTCCAGAAGGTCGTACAAGTCGGCTGAAACATCACAAAAATGGTTCCATAAAATTAGATACAGATAAGAAATACAACTACATGAATTCTTTTTAAAGGAAGATGCCACAAGATCTAGTTAGCCCTAGTTAGGGATTTGAAAGTACCGTCTTTGTTGTGTCCCTCTTCGTCGGAGTACATATTCACACGCATATTCCAAATGAGTTGATGTGTTACCAGCTGAGAGCGTTGGGATAGTGTTTTAATGAATTCCGCCAAATATCCCATCTGTGGACAGGCAAAATCGAAATCAAACCCACATTATCGGTAGCTTGCGCAAAAAAGGGTACAAGTGAAACGTACCGTGTCGTAACGCAGAGCTTGCACTAGTTGAGGAATGTAAAATAACACAGCTTCAGGCGGGTAGGAAGCTAAAGCACGGACAGCAACTTGGGCAGTAATAGGATGTGGAGGATATTGGCGAGAAAAGTAAGCTAAGGCTTTAATGGGCGTTGGACGCGTCCAAGTTAAGGCGGCGCTCAACTCTGGCAGGTCCGAGACCAATGAATCGGCCGTGATGAGGTAATCCAAAGCTAACGGCAGGTGTGAAACGGGATAGGGATTGGAGTGCACTAATCGTTGTACTTGATCTTCTACACCTTCGGGATAACGCAACCTAAGAAAAAATTTAATTGCAAGTTAATAAAATAATAAAAAAAAGCTGCACGAATAAGAAATAAGTTTTCTTTAAATAAATAGTGCATTAGTTAAAACTAATTCTCAGATGAGTAATATATCGAGATAAAAAAGTGAACGATTTTTCGCAAAGAATCAAAGGAGAACGCAAATTACACCGACAAGTTAAGCAGAGAAGTTTACTAACAGAAAAGTGAAAGTTTCCTGAAGTTACTAATGAATATTTTTTTGTTGCAAACACACAAAGCTGAACTGCTAAAAATAGTGAGAAATTATGATAAAGAGTTCTACGAAATTCAAGGTAAGGAAAATACCGGGAAGGCAAGTAGACAGCTAGAGTCGGACTGATTTCCCATGCCATGCGGGCATTTTCGCGCCAAACTTTGTCGGTGACAGCCTGGGACCTCCAGGCTGTCAACACATCTTCGCCAGGTAAGGCGTGATCGGGCAAACCCAGTGGATTCAGCCAAACCGAGAAGAAATCCACTTCGGTGGCCAATAGGGCTAATATCAAGTTGCGTTTCTTGACATAATCTTTGACAAACGTATCGGGGTGCACCAAACGTTTCGTACGCGCGGAGCGTTTCGACCCCGGCCCGGGTGCCGCTAAAGGAACAGTATTGATCCATCCACCGCTAGGCGTCGCTCGCGATAAGTCCGTCGTCGACGCAGACGACGCCAACGACGGTACTGGCAGTGTACCCAAGCCGCTAACAGATTGCTGAAAATCCACATCTACAGAAAATCAAGCGTTAAACTTGCGTACTTCCCCATCAAATGAATAACAATAAGGACAAACAGTTTTTAAACATTAAATTAAAAAGACGACAATGTGTAACGATTGTTAAGACGGATGGCAAAAGGTATAGATACTAAAGTCCACTATATACCACCTTCATCTTAATGTGCAACTTCTGTGGGAAACTGGCATGATGGTTTTTGCGTAAACCGTAACATTTCTTAAATATTTTGGACAGTAAAGCTAAAGATCATAAAATCCGGAAATCAACCAGAATAAATTTTATTTTTCACATCTCATTCCGAATTCGTAAACAATGTTGAATTCCGCATAATTACCTATACGGCTTTTTTAAAAAAATATTTGATAGGGGTCCAAATTTTATGATCTTCAACTTTACTATAAAAATATTTTAGAAATATGCTAGTGTTCACGAAAACCATCACGATAGTTTCCTATTACGAGGAAGTGGTATACAGTGGCCTTAACTGCTTTTTAAAGATTGATAAATCATATTATTAGTTACATTAAACTAAATACTAATTAAAATACTGATTAATTCCTAACCAGCAGCTAATTGGATACCTGCTACCATGGAGGCCTTGAGATATTTCTTATCCGAGTGCATCGTTTGCCAAAAGCGAATCAACGCCAAGGTATCGTCCCTTAGCGTAGCTCCGCGCTGGGTCGGCGGTCTGGGCGGAGCACAAAAGTAGTCCAAACAAGCCTGGTATAGCCTTTCCCGCAGAACGTTCTTAGCCACCGATTTTTCGAGCACCTCGCCTTGCAAAAGTGTCAATCCTATAGTTAACAAACGAAATCTGGATCCCGATGCCGCCGGGTGGCGCGACAGTACTGCGTTGCCACTGCCCGCTTCCAAAGGCAAACTACAGTGCAGCATATGGACCAACACTTCCACTTGCTCCTGGCTGCAATACTTGGCCACTTCTACACGCTCTAACAAGAACTAGGACCAAGAGTGTTATATGAGTGCCACCTTAACACACAAAGAATTCACTTCAATACGAAACGTTAGCGAACATACCCGTATCCATACATCGTGCGCTTCAACGTCAGGAGGCGTTGGTTTTAACTCACATCCGGGGTGTACAGCCAAAGGACTGGCTTCTTCCATATCTGGTGAAAAGATTCCCAATCGCATGTCCAAAGTGTACTAAACGGAGCAGGAATTTAGTCAACTTACCAAGTGTTTGTTTTTTCTTTTTTTCTTCATTTTTTATTGCTTATACATTATTTATTTTTTTAAAAAAAGAAAATACCCAGTTTACTTTAAAAAATGTAAATTACTTTTTAACTGCGTTTCACTTGTTACAATCTTTTGAAACTTTTAATTTTAATCGATTAAGGCTGCTCACCTGCCAAGCGGCGGCCATTTCCTGTAGAAACAGAAACTCCAAGTCAGGTCTGGCGGAGATGAGCCACTGCCAGCACTCGACAGCCGCTCGCATGGCATCGCCTTTGAAACGGTACTGGGCCGGAAACCAAGCTACCGCGTGCAAAAGCACACGGGTGGTTCCTTGGACCCCAGGCAGGCCAATCAGTAACGCCGTACAACGCCACAATGGTTCCAGTAAGCCAGAAGAGGATCGGTTTTGAACCTTGGAGGCTTCTTGTAGGTCTGTAGTCAGTTTGGTTTGTACTTCCACAAACGAGTGGTACGTTAACAAGCCTGTGACTTCGCCTTTGAAGCGATTGCGCAAGTTTAAAGACGAAAGGAAGCGCGGTAAATCGGATTTGACGCAGGAAGGTCTCTTCTCCAGAGTTAACATCTGAAAATTGAGGAGTAACACATATACGTATGTGGCAATGCACAACTTAAAGGAGGACTGACGAACAGGGAAGCGTTCTTACCGGCAAGGGAGCGGATTGAAGGTTTAAGCCAGCGCTAGACAACAGGGATTCGGTCAATAAGGCCAAACCGGAATGTGAAGGCCCACGGGCGCGTAGCATATATTCTTGCAAATGGGAACGAGTAGCTTCTGGCGCCCACTTCACCGCTTCGGCCAGAATTCCTTGGCACCGAGAGGAGAAATCTTTGACAATCCTCTTAAAAACGAGAAACAATACGACATCAACACTTTGTACGTCAAATTTAATGTAAGATTCAATAAAAGTATCCGATAAGTACAGGTGAATAATGCTATGATTGATGATTAATTTGGATTGACGCCAGAAAAACTTTAATGGACGAGTACTATTACACTGAAACTAAAAGTATGTAATTAGAAATCCTACAATTTACAAAATAAAACTTCAGAATACGCAATTATTCCCATGACAAGAACGTAATAAGCTCTACCAAATGAAATAAGGACTTAATTTACTTCGCGATCTTCCATCGTATCCATAAGCATAATATGGTACGGGGTGTTGGGTACCGGCAGGCAACTTGGCTCTTGGTTGGCGTCGAAGCACAGTGATTGCGAGACTACTTGCAGGACATCTAACATGGACTGCAAAACCTGTCCGTTCCATAGCAAATGTGGAAACCTGAAATATTGCATATATCAAATAAAATAATAACATCTTAGTTGAAAAATTAATTATTGATTAAATAGAATGATTAAAACATTGGGCATCTGAAATACATAAAAAATAATAATCCACAAAAGACGGCCTAGGCTAGAAACTGAAAGAATATTGAATAAATAAAATTAATCAATTTAGAATTACGTAAAGTAAACAAATCGAAGACACTTATACAATAGAAATCAAAATAATAAAAAAACTAACTCAGAAACCAAACAAGTATCGGGACTACTAATAAATCTCGAAACGAAACCTCGCGGTGCGAAAGTACAGCGTAGAAATGTAAAAGGATCAGTCACCTGACTCGTAAAAAAAAAACTATACGGCACGGGTAATGGAACTGTATTCTATAAGTGAAACGTACTTGTCTACCATTCCCGACAGGTATTTATCAGCCACGCGTCTCATTTGTTTCTGGGGATGGTTAAAAGTCACGAGGAGCAACTGCGCATGTCGTTGCAATTCTTGATCACGTTGCGAATCTTTGTCCTTGGAAGAGATTGCTTGCAAGAAAGCTAAAAACACAGCATCGCCGACACTTAAGATGCACTGCCACATGCCACTCTTATCTTTCTGCAGCACAGGATCGCTCAAATACTCCAACATGGGATGAAAACGAGGCTCTGGGCTGTACTTCACCCTAATTAAACGTATAAAAACATTTGTAATTGTTAAAATTTCTGTAAAATGCACGGACATTACCGTAATAGCTCCAGCCAGTAAACCGACAGTAAGTAAGTACATTGCGCAAAAGTAAATTTGCCCACAAGCGGCGCTACGTCAGCTGGTTGGCCTAACAACGTCAAAATTTGCGTTTTCAACTCTTGAAGCTCCACCTAAGAACACTAGAATAATTAGTTCTCTTTCTTTGTCAATTTCGCTTTTGAGAAATTCTGAATCTTTTAAACACATCCAATCACACAATCATCCAGCACAAATTATGCTTGGTGCCCTTTTTCCACAAAAATCCGTTTTTACGCATCAAAATTACATGATTCAAAATGACGGTAAAAAGAGAAAAAATATTTAAATATTCCGTTTATTATTATTTAATTGTGCTCAGCGACATGGTGCCCGTCGAACATCTTACCGGAGAAACTGTATCGTTGCGCAACGCTGACGTAAAGTGCAGCTCTTTCATTGTCTGGGAAAGTAACAAAGGCGATCTGACTGCCATGTCACACACGCCTTCGTGCCACTCACTCGGCCACAAACCTAGAGAATATGAAATTTCTTACATTTTAGAACTTTCTAACATGTTTGTTTCGGCTAAAGATTATCTTAGTACCCGATTCTTCGACAGTGAAGCCCATGACGACGCAATAGAGCCAAAAATCGCGGAAGAGCTTATGGAGGCGGGGTTTAGGGTGGTCAATAGGTGGCACGCGTCTTACAACTCCGGCTAGGATTGGAATTAAGATTCCCAGATTACCAGCGCTACTGGAAGCCTAAAGCGCAACAAATTATACATAAAAAATGTAGTTAATTCTGAAATTAAAAATAGTAAATACTAAATATATGAAATAAACAATAAAAAGTACGGATGCAAAAAAGATTCTGAACATACCTTAAGGGTAGCTGTGGATTTCTCTGCTGCTCTTTTGCCCTCGAGGCCTAACTGGACGAAAAGTTCCAAGAGCCGGATGAGCAAGTCTTGCAACTCAGTTTCCCCAGTCATATTTGTGGCAATGTTGGCTAAGGCATTGAGTACTGCACTCGAAACGTGACTGTAGATATTCCGCTTGTCGTCCGGTCCTGCGCCGTACGCTGTATTGCTCGCGTCAACCGTCACCATCGTGAACATTTTCATAATTTCTTCGTAAACGTGGCCCTAGGGAAGAAATACATGGCATACAAATTGTACCAGTGATTTTGCATTGTTACTGAATTTAAGTTCCTGAAAGCAACCGTTTCAACAAATGCTAGTTTTTCTTACATCACTTTTGGCAATCACGATGCAGCCTAACTGATCAACGATGAGTTTATCCAGGGAGGAGGGTGGTCGACAGAGCCGTTGCTGAAAGAATTGAAGAATGGATTCAGTCGTCTTTCCCGCTTTCTGCAGCGCCATCGCCACATGCCCTAACGTAATGACTGTATTGGTGGATATCAAGCTGCTTTCACTAATATATACAGGGAAACAAGAGTAGTAATTACGCTGACGCTTCACCAATTAGAACAAAACTGTCTGCGCCTACCTATCCGAGTTTTCGGCCATGAAGAGACGATTGGACACGGCGGCCAAGAAGGCTTGGATGCAAAGTGGCTCCGTTTGCAATCCGGCTTGCAGCGCCAAGCACAAGTTTTCAATTGCGCAGTCCCGAAGCTTTTCAAATGCACCTAATGCCGCTGAAGAAGCTGTTCCCGAACTAGGGCCATTTTCCCTGACAGAGTCCATACCTTGATTTACAGACACAATGTAGCTCATTAATTTTGATTCGATTCCTACTCGACGCGAGCGGAACGGGAGGAAAGACGAGACATTACCATTCAACGTAAGCTGAGGCTGCCGAGTTTTGTTGTTATTATCCACTTGTTTATGTAAACGGAGCAAGATCGGCGACGGATTTACCAAAAAATCCCGTAAGTAGGCAATACTAGTTGACGCCATTGACGGAAACTGCTTCGCTAAGCTACCTAACCCTTCCAAACACACTAAAAGCAGAGGTAAATGCGCTAAAGCCAACTTTTGTCCCTCGCGTGAATGAATTTTCTCCGCTAGCCGTGACGCTAGATTGTCCGCATCTATTAGCAAATCACAAGAAAGCGTAAAAGTATAGAATCGTTCGCCTAGTTGTTGAGCTCCGTGTTTTTCTTACTTCCTTCGTCCGTCACAGCCCAAACTAACAAGTCTACACACGCTGCGTTGGCTTGCACATTGAGACGGTACCGTGTCACGGCAGTTAAATGTGTCTGTGATGCTTCGTTAGGATTTTGCGCTTGCAAAACATCCTGGTGACGGGCTTGCAACTCCGTCTGACCCGACAAAAACAGTTCTTTGACCAAATCTTGCACTTCTTGCATGAACTTTTGCGGTAAATCTGGAAAATAGCAAAATGTTTATGTAAGTTCGGAAAAAAATTTCCCCAGAGGGTTTTTGGCTCTTCTGACGTGAAACATACTGTAAAAATTAACTTAAGGACTCCAAGCTCGAAATAAAAAAGGCTTACCTGTCTGTCGATGGAGTAATTCTCGCAGTAACGCAACCATAACGAGGTTCATGACCTCGCTGTACGTACGATATGGACAACTGGCATATGTAGGAGTATTGGCCGCCACTTCCAATGCCATTTGATTTAAATTCGTCAACAACTGTTTGCGCAAGAGACCTTGGCAGGACACAAGTACTTTCTAGTAAAAAGACGCCCATAAAATTAGCTTACGGAATTCAGACTTTTGAAAAAGACTAGCTCACTTCGAGGCAATCTACTGGGAACCGAACAGGATTTTTTTGCTCATCTAAGTCGAGTATCCGCGACGAAGGTGTCTCATTGAAACTGGAACCAAATTTGCGAGTAAAATGGGTCGTAGGGTCCAAAACTGATTTGGAAGGAAGAGGAGAAGTTTGCATGAAGATACCCGAGTCTTGGCTGTCTAAGGAAATAACGTCGGAGCGCGCAGAAAAGTTGGTTGACATGGAACGGGGTATTATAGACCTAGATGAGAACGTGAAGTAAGGTTTCAGATAATTTTTCAGTGGCTTTCATTAATTTGCGTGATGTTTCATCACCTGAAGTTGGAAAAACTGCGACCTTTGACGGGTTTTTGCAACACTTGCTTCAAAGGAACGTTGACAGGCGGAGGTGGGCGTGGAAAGAGTCGCAGGAACAAGGGGGGATCTGAATACGACAAGCGGCCCATGGCTCGACCCATCCCCAAAATGATTGGAAGGAGTTTATGGCAAACTAATGCTGACAAAATAGAACATTATGCTTGTAAAATCCAACGAAATATTCTTAAAAAGCGTTAGTACTTTTAGGAAGCTCTAATTCTTTGTAATTTTGAATTATTGTCGCCAACTGGACGAAACATTCTACTTGTGTTGCCAAAATTTCGTGCCGTACGTCCGGGCAGCGTACCATGACGTCACTTAGGAGAGTAACCAAAACAAATGCAAATTTTTCTGCAGCAGGAATCCCTATTAAAGCCATAAAATCAATCCTTCCTAATTTACGTTGGTATTTTTACTGTATTTATTTACTGTATTTATTACTTCTTTTGTATTTACTTATTTATATTCTTAAACTGTTTATTTTCTTTCCTTCTTCTCTTTTCTATTGTTGCCTTTTGTTTTCTAATATTTTCATTATAGATATACTTTCAGATTTGTTTGGATGGCCTGAATTGGGCCATGTGGCTTTAGGTAGGGCTCGCAAGAGGCTCAGCAGGTAAGAGAGGATCTGTTCTTCATGTTGGAATCTTGATTCAATTAAATAAATCCCGAGTGCAATCACCGCATCTTCGCCTTTCTTTTCAATTCTGAAAGCCCCATCTCCTGCCGGATCTCGTGGGCATAAACTCAACAAATGGGCCACCTGCAGAGTGTAAATGCGGTTAATCACCTCCCATTCATGGGCTATCATTGGCAGCAAATTAACTTTCACTTACTTTTGTCCATGGTGTCATTGGAATGGCGGCCATAGAACGCGCCAAACGCTGCACTGTTTTCGTGAAAAAGTCATTGCATTCGCCCATTTCTTTAAATCACTCTTGCATATTCTGAAGAAAAAGAAATCTCGGGTTTGCCAGTAAAAACAAATAATATAAACACTCTCTCGGTCGATGCTTATTTATCGATATTTTCACCCTGACTCGATTACGTGAAGTCAGGCTGCAGCATCAGCCTGGTCTGTCTCTAATCGCCAGCCTGGTCTCAGAGCAAGATTACATACAGTTTAGCACATCGGTCCGCCCACGGTTAAGAATTAGTAAAAACGGTTTAGCACAAAAAGGACCATCGTTGCTAGGTAACGTCACGGACCAAGCAACATGGTCTCAGGGCCAAGTTACATACGGTTTAGCACATCGGTCCGCCCACGGTTAAGAATTAGCTAAAACAGTTGAAAGGAACACATCTAAAACGTATCTAAACTCCCTCGATTGCCGGATCCCTCGATTACCGGATCGATTGACCGATCGATTGCCGGACTTCCTATTCAACTCGGTCTAAGAGCAAAGTTAAATACAGTTTAGCACATCGAGCCGCCCACTGTATAAGAGTTAGTAAACACGGTCTAACTCAAGAAGGACCAATGAAAGCTAGGGTTACGTCACGAACCCAAAGCCTCGTTGGTCGATTGCTAGAAAAGTCACGTGACTTTGTTTACAATATGGAGGGTATTTATAATGTAATTAAATTTTAAATACATTTTTTACATTTAAAACGGCTTGTTTATTATTATGACTGTAACATCTTCAGGTAGAATATTTCCTTCCAAATAAAGGAAAGATGCGTTTCGAAACATCAAAGGTGGATGCGTTTTCTATACAATTATAATTGTTTTATTAATAAAATATTTATTTCCAAATCAAACTAGATTCGTCTTGCATTCGCCCTTTCCACGAACATACCCAAATAATTTTGTTCCCAAATTGGTAAAGGGAGAGAAGCTAACACAACAGTTTTTTTGAAATATTGTTTCCAATAGTATTCGTTTTGTGCTGCAATTACAGAGAATATGCATTGGAAGAAAACAATCGTTCTCCTTATTTTCTCGTCCACATGATGACCTCAGAAAGACTGAGGTTTTGTCCTGCATCTTATGGCATAAAACTTTCCAGTAGTACTAATTACGCCAGTGAAAATAAGCCTTAAAATGTCAAAAACAAGCCACAAGCAGTTTCCTATAAATACTCCCTAATTTACTAAAACAGAGACCTTAAAACGACATGCAACTTTCCAGTAATAAAGGTGGCATTGTAATTAAAGCTAGGTTGGCAAAAGGCCTGTCCCTATGAATATGTCACACAGGGAAAAAAGAAAGTGGGACTGCCCGACGTACGGAATTTTAATAACCCGAAGCAAGCACGGCTAGTCCGGCTAAGTTGCAGAGACAGGCGTAGGCTACCCTACGGCTCGCAACTCTCATCTTTTGTAATTATTGTAATTACGATCCCGACTTCTGGAGAAACTTCATTTTGACAATATACGCATAAACTGATGTGCATTAGCAACCAAGATACATTAAAGCTCAAGAAATTACAGCGTATTTTAGGGGCGGTAATTCCCAATGAAACGAAATCGCACGTCTCGATAAGGAGTTCCGAGCGACTGTAAAAGTGTGCGTAAAACATTACGGACATATCACTAATATACAACTGATACATGTTCTACCGATTTATAATAAAAAAAGCCTTAAAAAACATTATTATAAAAATATCCTTTTCCGTGGATGAAAGCTTCTCATGGTATAAGGTCTCTGTTTCGTACATTGCGCGTATAATTTTAGTATGCGGTTAGTTTGATTAAAAATTTTCTGAACAGGTCTATTACCACGCGTCGCATATTAAAAAAACACATGAGTAAAAAAACAAATACCAAAATTCTGTTTGCTATAAAGATGGGCAATAAAGACCCTATAGTTTGAAAAGCTTTCATCTACGAAATGGGAGATTCTTACAAAAATGCTCTTATTTTATTCTCCATGATAAACTGATAGTATATGGTTGCATTTTATACTGATAACATGTCCGGAATGGTTTTCGCACACTTTTATTGAGTCGCTCAAAACTCCTTATCGAGACGTGCGATTTCGTTTCGTTGTGAATTACCGCCCCTAAAATACGCTGTAATTTCTTGAGCTTTAATGTATCTTGGTTGCTAATGCACATCAGTCTATGCGTATATTGTCAAAATGAAGTTTCTCCAGAAGCCGGGATCGTAATTACAATCATTGCAAAAGATGAATGTAGCGAGCCGTCGGGTAGCCTACGTCTGTCTCTGCAACTTAGCCGGACTAACCCTGCTTGCTTCGGCTTATGAAAAATCTGTACGTCGAGCTGTCCCACTTTCTTTTTTTCCCAGTGTGACATTCACAGGGACAAGCCTTCTGCTTCTAGCTACAATTATAATACCACCTTTATGACTGGAAAGTTGCATGTCGTTTTAAGGTCTCAGCTTTAGTAAATTATGGAGTATTTATATGAAACGTTTGTGGCTTGTTTTTGACATCTTAAGGTTTATTTTCATTGGAGTAATTAGTACTACTGGAAAGTTTATGCCATAAGATACAGGACAAAAACCTCGGTTTCCTGAGGTCATCATGTAGACGAGAAAATAAGGAGAACGATTGTTTTCTTCCAATGCATGTTCTTTGTAAATGCAGCACAATACAAATACTATTGGAAACAATATTTCAGAGAAACTGTTGGCTTAGCTTCTCTCCCTTTACCAATTTGGGACCAAAACTGTTTGGGTATGTTCGTGGAAAGGGCGAATGCAAGACGAATCTAGTTTGATTTGGAAATAAATATTTTATTAATAAAAAATATATAATTGTATTGAAAACGCAGCCACCTTTGATGTTTCGAAAAGCATCTTCCTTTATTTGGAAGGAAATATTCTACATGAAAATGTTTGGGTCGTAATAATTAAATAAACAAGGCGTTTTAATTTTTAAAAATGTATTTAAAATTGTATTCAATGAAAAATACCCTCCATCTTGTAAACAAAACCACGTGATTTCCCTTGACCGACGAGGCTTGGTCCAGCCTGGTCTCAGGGTAAGGTTAAATACAGTTTAGCACATCGGTCCGCCCACGGTTAAGAATTAAGCCTGAATAAAAATAGGTCCTGATGCTACCTTGCTTTTGTGTAAATAATACTACGCTCTTTTGTGTGAATAATATTAGAGACATATATACTGTAATGTCATAATATAATAACGGATCGGACCTTTGATCGGATCTTAATCTTTTCCGATCCGGATCTAAATTTTCTGAAGATTTGAAGGATCGGATCAGATCGGCAAAAACTGCGAAAGATCTGTGAGGATCGAAGATCCGGCGAAAAAAAAAGATCCAAAGCACTGCTCTGTCGGGCAAAGTGACGGGTCCGTCAGCCCCCTGAAAGGAACTGAGGCAAATTTGACCGATAACAGTGTCAGATCAAGACCGACTATATCCTCAGACCCCTGACGTCAGTTCGTACGTCAGAGGCATGCGAAATCACGTGACTTTGTTTACAAGATGGAGGGTATTTTCCAATGAATTAAATTTTAAATACATTTTTTTTACAACTAAAACGGCTTTTCTATTTATTATGATTCAAACATTTTCAGCTAGATTATTTCCTTCCGGATAAAAGAAAGATGCTTTTCGAAACATCAAAGGTGGCTGCGTTTACAATACAATTATAATTATGTTATTAATAAAATATTTATTTCCAAATCAAACTAGATTCCTCTTGCAGTCATCCTTTCCACGAACCCACACCCAAGCAGTTTTGGTCCCAAATTGTGTAAAGGGAAAGAAGCTAACCCAACAGTTTCTTTGAAATATTGTTTCCAATATTATTTGTATTGCGTTCCATTAACAAAGGACATGCATTCGAAGAAAACAATCTTTCTCCTTGTTTTGTCGTCTACGTCTTTACCCCAGAACGACTGAGGCTTTGTCCTGCATCTTATGGCATAAACTTTTCAATAGTACTGATTACTTCAATGAAAATAAACCTTAAAATGTCAAAAACAAGTCACAAACGTTTCATATAAATACTCCCTAATTTACTAAAACTGAGACTTCAAAACGACATGCAACTTTCCAGTAATAAAGGTGGTATTATAGTCAGTGGCGTAACCAGGATTTCATTTCGGGTCGGGGGGTTAATATGCAATTTTTTTGAACACTTGGTCTTTCTCCTATCTTCCCCATTATAGAATCAAAATTTCGGTGGGGGGGGGTCGACCCCCCCAACCCCCCCCCCTAAATACGCCCCTGATTGTAGTTGAAGCTATAGATTTGCAAAAGGCCTGTCCCTATGAATAAGTCATACTGAGGAAAAAGAAAGTGGGACAGCCCGACTTACGGAATTTTCATAAGCCCAAGCAAGCACGGTTCGTCCGGCTAAGTTGCAGAGACAGGCGTAGGCTACCCGACGGCTCGCTACACGCATCTTTTGTAATTATTGTAATTACGATCCCGGCTTCTGGAGACACTTCATTTTGTCAATATACGCATCGATCATGTGCACTAGTAGTCCAAGATACATTAATGCTCTAGAAATTACAGCGTATTTCAAGGGCGGTAATTCCCAATGAAAACGAAATCGCACGTCTCGATAAGGAGTTTCGAGCGACTCAATAAAAGTGTGCAAAAAACATTTCGGACATATCATAAGTATAAAATGCAACCATATACTATCGATTTATCATCGAGTATGACCTAAAAGCATTATTGTAAGAATCTCCCATTTCGTAGGTGAAAGCTTCTCGAGCTATAGGGTCTTTATTGCGTAGTTCTCTATTGCATAAAGAATTTTGGTATTTGATTTTTTTATTCATGTGTTGTTTGATGTGCGACGCGTACTAATTGACCTGTTCAGAAAACTTTTAATCAAACTAACCGCATACTAAAATTATATGCGCAATGTACGCAATAGAGACCTTATACCTTGAGAAGCTTTCATCTACGAAAAAGGATATTCTTATAATAATGTTTTCTTAAGGCTATTCTTGATTATAAATCGGTAGAATATGGTCGAATTTGCCTCAGTTCCTTTCAGGGGACTGACAGATCCGTTAGTTTGCACGACACACAGAGTAACCAGAGAGAGAGGGCTGTACGAAAGGTTGTGTTAAGTTTTTGGAGCGAAAAGGCCGTCCCAATTGAAGGAGCTTTTCCGTGCCAGTTGCTGATTGGCTGAAAGATTAGCCGGTCGGTGCCAGTTACTCGTGGGAGTTGTCTCGACATCATAACATGAGTTTTTGTAGTTCCCGCTGTCGTAAGGGAGGGCAGATTAGAATTGACCAAACCTCCTCTCTCATGGGGTTAGCCTAAGGCCTTCGAAAAGCTAACACAAACTTCCCATAAGGAAAGACCTCAACCCTCTCTCTGGTTACTCTGTAGCACGACAGACCAAGTTGGCAGCATGGAGACGGCTTGCCAACACATCCTCAGCAGTCTACCCTATGCAGAGCCACACGATTTCCTTGCATTCTGTAAGGTGGCTGGGCATAGGATACAGAGCTTCCACTTCTAGAGGTTTACCTCCAGATTAGAGGTTTTTAACATTTTATTTATAAATCTGGAGGTTTAGAGGTTTTCTAGAGGTTTTCAAAATTTTAAAAATCGTTTCTTACTGTTAAGATATATGAATTCAATTAATCGTCTGAGAAATCCACCCAACCGAAGCATAGTTGCCTTTTCTCTCGAGAACACTGAGTGCAGCACCTGCTGTGCACTATTATGCCTTTCAAGCAGTCTTTGTGGTAAACTCATACCAATACTATGCGAATAAAATATAGAATGGGCTGACTGCACTCAGTGCAAGAAAGTGCCAATTCTCATGAATTGAAACGGCATGGCAATGTTGCCCCTGTTTGTAAACAAATTTGAAGTGTTGTGTGCACAGAGTACTCCGTGGTTGTGTGTAAGGTGGACCTTCCATCACTACGTGCAGTTTCTAGTCAATTTTCCTTCACAATGCGTAGGTGGCTTATTAAAGATGCAAGTGCAATTAAAGATGGCACACAGCAAGGAACTAAAAGAAAACAGCCGTACTGTGATAGCGAACAGCCAGTGGCAGGCCCAAGCTTAGG
>JAHZNP010001464.1:0-19548 GCA_020615345.1 Triops cancriformis
CCCCTAGACTCGTGGGGCCCTGGGCCATGGCCCAGTTGGCCCATGCGGAAAGACGGCCCTGGTTATTGTCAAGCCGTAGATAGCATGCCGGTATTATAATAGTCGGTGAAATGGCTTGCCAGGGATTAGTGAAAGCTGGTAAAAGAGGGCGTGTTACGAGTAATCTCTTACCGACCTAACGAAACACGAACAGGGCATAACAGAAAAATCATACATCAAATTATGCAAATGCTCACTCGAGTTTTGAGCCTAACAAAAATTTTCCGTGACGAAATCGCTTCCACCGTAAGAAACACGACTATCGAGTGTCTGCACACATGGAAACATCCAGCCCAATTCGTGTAACTAACGTTGATGCTAGTTATGCGTCACAAATAATATAGAAAAAAGTAGGAAAGAAACAGAGCAAGAATGAAAGAAAGAACGAACGAAAGAACGAACGAAAGAACGTACGAAAGAACGAACGAAAGAAAAAACGAAAGAAAGAAAGGGTAAAAGTAAAAGTCAGACTCACCAATTCTTTCTTGAAAAACGCCGAAAAATGCACACTAAACGTTGCAACGACGAACTGGTGTTCCAGGGAAGACGCATTTGATAAGAAACTAAAGAAGGAAAATAAAGAAATGTACCAAACTTATGGAAATGAACAAAGATTAACCAAAGAAAAAAGGCGAAAGAATGAAAATATAAAAGGGCGAACGAAAGAGAAATGTAAGAACGAAAAAAAACGAAGAAAAGCAAAACGAGAAAGGAAATAGTCAGACTCACGGGTTGTTTCCTGAAAGACACTGAAAAATACACACTAAACGTTGCTACGACGAACTGATGTCACGGGAATGACGCAGGAAACAATTTGGGGTAACACGGCATACTAAGGAATGATTTTGTCCCAATAACGTTTCGAAATGATGAAGGCAAGTTCACAGAAACGTTTACTAAGCACAAGAACAGCACAACTCAGATACAAATATCCCAGCACGCGGCGACATACACTGACGCTTTGTTGGAGAAACCTCGCCAATGCATAGCTACAGCGCGCCACCGAAGTGTTGACGGCCAGATGACGAAGCTTGTAGCAGGGCCGGTTTTCTGGGGCTCCTAAAAGGCGTCAATTAATGGCTTCAGTTGTTGTTGGTGTTTTTTTATTAATGAATTAAGTGTCATTAGCTGGTCAAGTGCTCAAAGGGACTTGTTTAGTTATGAGTCTTCTCATTTTTTACTGTCTTGGATAAAAATCAATAACGTTGGTTAGTGACTTATAATAATTAGCTGAAAAAGTTTACTTATCGTGTGCAACTCTTTTCTGTACTTTTGATATCCTCTTGTGCACGAGTTGACGGTTTGTTGGTGTTTTTTATAATTGTTTTCTAAGCTCGTAAAATTGTAAAGATGTAGGTTTTGATAGTGTTTTTTTCTACATCATTGTTTCCTTAGCTGGTAAAATTGAATTGTAATATTGTATACTTTACTTAACACATTGCATATGTAATTCTATTGTTTCAAAACGTAACAACAAAACCTAACGAAATCTAACTTATTATAACAAAAGTTAGCTCATCGAACCCTATAACTATATAACTCTTTCAGAACTAAACAACATTACAAAAGGACCAATAAGTTTTACATAATAATAGAAACATTCAATTTTTCTTCATTTAATTTTCAAATTCAAGCATTTTTCCGTCTACTTCACTTCAGCCATCTGTTGACAAAAAGCTTCCTTTCTTGTTCACAACTTCCAACATCTACTTGCCCAGCTTGTTCGACAGTTGCACCCAAGGTTCTTAGAAACAAGGTTGGCTCATCTGAGAACTTCGTGTATGAATTTGCCGAGCGTCGACGTCACTCGGAGCTGGGAAATCTGCGGCCGCCGCCGAAGGCGCTCGAAATGAAACAAAGTTAGTGATGTTTTTGTCTCTTTTCCCAGGTGTTGTTAGCGTAAAAGGTAGAAAATGCATGCCATTATTATTATTGTACTGAGAGATTTTATTCTCTTTATCATAAGAATGGATAATGATGGTAAATATCCCATAGATCTCCTTAATTTGCAATTTTCTTCATTTTTCTGCACCTTTGCTTGTTGAGGTTTTGGATAGCTGCCTGCCCATACCTTTTTCTCTTTCAATCATTGTTAAATTATACCATTTTATTCTAAAGAAAATCTGATTCTAATGAAGGTTCATTTTAATGCATAAAAGATACTTGTAAAACTGTAAGCGACTCCAATAAAAAAAATAATTTTAACTATTTGTGTTGAATCCTTTGAACATCGAAAATGATAGAGTGAGCTGTCAGGATGTAAAGAGGAGCTAGACAATCTGTATTCGGCGTTATGGCAATCCTATTGTGAACTTTCGCTTAGCAAAGGTAACTGCAGCAAGACAACTTTTTGCTGTAACAAGAAAACTTAGTTCTACCAGAAAAAAAACGAAGTACACACATAACAATCTTTAAGAGAATAGTGGACAACAGGCACAACGCCATTCTTTTTAAAAGTAGCGCATAAAGTCTGCTCCGAGTGACGGCATCCACGCGATGGCGATAGCTGCTTCCACAGAAAGGCGCGAGCAGATGAGCCAACCTTGTTTCTACGAACCTTGAGTTGCACCTGTCGTCTTGCTTCCGTTCAATGGCAGTATACCATGAGATTCTTTATTTAGGTTAGATTAGGTTAGGTAGGTTAGGTTAGGTAAATTAGGTTAGGTAGATTAAGTTAGGTAGATTAGGTTAGATAGGGGTACGAGTTAAAACGGCCAGTTTGCAAAACGGCTAGGCCCTGGTCAAAACGGCCAGTTGCAAAACGGCCAGGCCTTGGTCAAAACGGCCAGGGCCTGGTCAAAACGGCCAGGCCCTGGTCAAAACGGCCAGGCCCTGGTCAAAACGGCCAGCCCAAATACCAAAACGGGCAATTTTTTTAAGACCAGTGTTCACTTATCGTTTACCCAGCGGGAGCCGAGCTCGTGATTATTATTATTATTATTATTATTATTATTATTAATGTTATTATTATTATTATAGTACCCATAAAGTAAGTTATGCCATCCATAGTACAGTGATCAAAGTTGCACAGTTCAAATAAACTGGAACAGCTGTTCGTGTCATCCAAAACTGTTAAGAAAATAAATAAATAGATAAATTAAAAGACATAAATAGAAAAAGCACATCACACAGGACCATGCACCCTCGCACATCGCCTCAGCAACCAGTTGACACTAACATTTCCTTCACTGTATTCCTCAAATAAATTTTTGCAATGTACTGTCCCGATTGCTTTGTCCTTTCCTTTGTATACGAGCGTTGAGAGAAACCTCATATCTATATTTACCAATCTGGCTTCGTCATGCTGTAGTTGCAGTAATAAATATAAACTAAGAGCCTTATTATTATTATTGTTATTATTAAAATTCTTCGCTGGAAAAGTAACATAATAAAATGTTAGTTCACCCTGTCTATCAAGAATCCTACGAATAATGTAATGATTCCGTGTAGGCCTATTAATTCACGCCGAACAGTATAAAGAAAAATCTGTAATCGACTACTATTGCCTCGAATGTGTGCCAATGTACGGTACAAGCTCGGCTCCCGCCGGGTAATCGATGATAAGTGTACACTGGGTCTTCAAAAAAATAATAATAATAATTGGCCGTTTTGGTATTTGGGCTGGCAGTTATTATTAATATAAATGTGGTTTAAATCCACATATCCTTATTTAACTTATGATTCCTGCCAAATTCATGTCTTAACAGGCATTTTATTGTCAACTCATGTTCAACTCAGTAAGTTAAACGGGGACGACCAGAACGTGCATTTTATTGTCAAGGAGGCCAGTTTAACCGAGGAACCGGTGAACGAATCAGTTGACAATAAAATGCAACCCTAATCTAACTTAACCAATCCTAGTTTAACCTGACATAAATTAACCTAACCTAACTTTACCTAAACTAACCTAACTTTACCTAACATACATTAACCTAACCTAACTTAACCTAATTTAATTTAACCTAACATAACCTAATCGAATTTAACCTAACTTAACCTAATTGAATTTAAGTAACTTTAAGAGCAATAGACACCTAAAAACAACTTTGTCTTATAAAAAAGAGCAAAAAATCTAGTTTCCGGATATAACTTTCCCAGGAGCGAAATAATAACGAAGATATTTACAAAATAAGAAATTCAAATCTGGCAACTTTGCTATTGGCCAGGCGCGGTCACGTGGTCCTGTGACGTTTTCTGTAAGATCGGGTACCAAACTTTATGGAAATTTTTGCCTCTGATATTGGTAGTTGTTACCAAAAATCGGTACCCTGTGCCTAAATATGGTTCTGTCCTCCTATAAATGGTACTTTCGCCTAATTTTGGTAGCCTTCACCCAATTTTCGTTATGTTTACTCAAATATTGGTAGTCTATTTCCAAACTTCCTTAGTTACTTGGACGCACATCGTTGAGCTTACGTTGGAGATTAGCATAAGTTAATTGCATGCTTCTAGTAATTAACAGAGCTAGGAAGAAACACAACCTTTAGTCGTACTTAGCTTTGAAAAACCTTCAAAACTCTTCGCCTCTTGCACTCTTCACGACCTATGAAGAGCCAAAACTAACTACTTGTGTCAAGCGGCTATGTGCATTGTTTCCTCGATATGATTTGATTGGTGTAATATGAAATGGTCGTTGTAAAACTTGGATTGTTGAAAGTCGTTTTTGTTTATTTGTATGTTTTATCGCATTTTTTTATAACTTTGTTTAACTTGTATGGTCAATGTTGTACCTTTTGTTGGTGAATGCTATTGTCCTGGGTATTTTTGTTGAAGTCACGTTGTTGAGCTTCGGTGTTTATTGTTGGTGAATTATTTGGTGTATTGTTGAGGGCTGTTTTTCAATTTGTATTGTTCGTGTGTGTCGTTTATGTTATATTCTGTGTGTGATTGCTCTTAAAACTGTGTGTCGAATGCTATTTAATTTCGTATAATAAAAACTTTAAAGTAAATTGTTCGTCAAAATTTCTATCGAATAGTAGCAACTGGCATTACTTTATTGTTATTATTAGGACCAATATTTGGGGTCTCATGCACCAGTTTACGGATGTTTACGCGCCAATTATTGATAGTGCCATATACCAATTTTTGGTGCTGCTATACCGATTTTTGGTTATGTATTGCCATTATTTGGTTCTGCGTTGTACCGATTTTGGTTCCACTACCCCGAATTTAGGTAGGGAAAATACCGATTTTTGGTTAATCTAATATACCAGTTATTGGTTTTGTCCAGGAACCTTTTTACAGGGTTTACACCTACCATTTTATAGGAAAAGCTACCATTATTACTTTTTGGTACAAAAAAGAGCCCCAGTCTGGGTT
This sequence comes from Triops cancriformis, assembly GCA_020615345.1. Taxonomy (NCBI): domain Eukaryota; kingdom Metazoa; phylum Arthropoda; class Branchiopoda; order Notostraca; family Triopsidae; genus Triops; species Triops cancriformis. The sequence goes on from JAHZNP010001464.1 coordinate 5,359, forward strand.
CCTCGCTTTTTGGTAGCATTTTCTCCAATTAAACGGGGGACCTTTCTTACCGCGCAGTTTTGAACCTTAGCCAGCAATAGTAAGGAAAACAGAAATCGAAAACAGTCTTATCGTCAAACAATAATTTATAGAATGGAAACTCAAAGTGTTTAGTTTAAACGGAGTACAAGTTCGCGAAGAAGAAATTCGTTGTAAAACTAAAGTAGCTCCGACGAACCTGTTGTTGCATTCACTGTTTAGTCAAGTCGACCTATACCTAAACGATACTTTAGTCACGGGATCAGGACAAAACTATGGTTACAAAAGCTTTTTAAACAATCTGTTTCGACACGGTGAAGAGTACCACAAATCTATGGGAACGAGTATGCTTTATTACAAAGACAACGAGCCGGGATTATTAACCCCCACCAATCCTGCACCCAAATCTTTGGAGAATTACATTCGGGAAAACAAAATGGTTGAGCTTATGGGACCTTTGAATGTGGACATTTTCCAAACTTCTCGAGTTTTGCTGCCCGACGTAAACTGTCTCTTGCGTCTTCATCATCAGCCGAACGAGTTCCTCCTCAATTATAAAGCAAAAGACAATATGGATAAGCGAAAATATAAGTTGCACATAGAAAAAGCTCAACTGATCTTGCGAATTCACAGTGTTTGTCAAGAATACCGCACTGCTCTAGAACGATCTTTAATGGCTGGACATCCTGCCAAATACCCCTTTCTAAAAACCGAAGTGCGTTCTTTTACTATTCCCTCTGGCACCATGCAAAAAACCATAGAAGACACCTACCTGCGCCGCGTTCCACGCCGTCTCGTCATCGGGTTCTTACCCACTACTACATTTCTAGGAGATTTTCACGCCAATCCTTACAATTTGGAACATAATGACTTGTCGTCCGTTTCTTTATCGCTCAACAACGAGGAAGTACCATTTCCCGCTATAACTGTCAGTGAAGATGAATACCTAATGGGTTATTATTCGCTTCTGGACTGTTATAATGTAACCAACAGCGAAGCTGGACTCTCCATTAGTCGAAATGATTATAAAAGCGGTTATCGTCTCTACGGATTCCAAATCGTTCCCACAGAGCAAGGTTTTGGATTGCTAAAAGAAGGGAATATCAAAATAGATGCTCGTTTCTCCAAAGCACCAGACAAATCTTTAACTATGATTGTCATGAGCGAAGTGGACTCACTTGTGCAGATTGACTTTGCACGTCAAATACTGTGAGAATGAACACGATTCAGTTGCAACACGCCCTACAATCAGACAAAGCAATTCGAAAATGGGATATCCAAACATTAGTCATACCACAAGACTTTCTACACCGGGTGGTATCCTCTTTGGGTAAAGCAACCATAATAATTTGCAACACTCACCCCAGTCATCATGAAGGCGTGCACTGGCTTTTGATTATTGTGCCAGCTCATCCCTCACCCCTGCGTCCTGTGGAATTTTTTGACAGTTTGGGTTACAGTATCCAACATTATCATCCTGATTTTGCTAGTTGGTGTGGATCGTATTTAAAACAGAATCATCCTTTGGCAGTGCAGGCTCGTAGCACGCGAGATTGTGGGCAATGTTGTCTTTACGTGGCTTTGCGACGTGCACGCGGTCTTTCCTTGGAAACTATCCTACAACCCTTTCTTTCCCGAAGAAATCAGTGCCAGTTGCTCCGGCAGGATCAGTGGGTGGAAAAATTATTTAAACGTTATCAAAAACCCTTTACCTTAAAATGTAATGGTCAAACGTGTCGTCCAATGTATGAAACCAATGAATTGTAATACACTGTTTTTTTCCTGATAAAACTTGTTTATTTTCTCCAATACCATTACATCTAAATACATAAAAATAAAAATAGCAAATTCGACAGGATTTTTTTTTGCTCGGTAAGGTTTTGACTACCTTTCAAACGAGTCATAATGACGTTGAGTGTGTGTATGCCTGTCTGCAGAAATAGTAGTTGTCAATCTTCTTTTGTGAGGTAGATTTTTTGACGATCTGCTAGTACTGACTCTCCCATTGTTTGGAGCTCCGGGTGATCATGGGTTCAAGTGGTTGGATCTTACGCGACTGAAGCTTTTTTAGACGTTTGAAACTTCTTAAACGTGTTTGTTTCACAACAAGTTCAAGAGGGAATTCAAGTTCCAACAGCTTTCTGGAATGTTTCTAGCTCGGGCAGTATTCTTGTTTTTCTTTTCGTAACCATATCGTTGATGTAATCGTCCAGTGTAACACCGGGAACGACACTTCCGTATAACTTTATTTCATTCGTTGGAGTAACCTCAAACATGCCAGGGTTTTGCGCGTTGAGGAGAAACGAGTTGGCAAGAGAAGCTAGAGTATTGCCCGACTTTTCTAAAGTAGCACTCATACTTGGCGCATCTACGAAACTTATATTCGAATCGTCATGGTAATCCGTCTTTTCAGTTGCATCGCATCGGATAGAAAACTGTCTTCTTTGAAAGAAATAAAACGCGATACAGCATCAGGTGTGCTGGTTGTAAGTTGATGGCTCAAATCAGCTGTTGGAGGGGGATGGGGAGGGGGAGAGCTATGCTGGTGCAAACCTAATGGAACTGATGATATGCTGTGGGATGGATGTGCAGCCAGTTAACTGCGAAACATCTTTTCAAACTGATGAAACTTTGTACTCGAATCCATTTGGTTGTCGTTGAGTGTGTTTTTCATTTCATCTTCCAAGCGGTATAAATGATTCAATTTCATGCTAGTTGGCGGTTGTAAAGGATGAGCACGTTCCTCATGTTTCATCAACTCATCCAGCTTATCTGCCATTTCCAGTGGAACGAGTCGCATGGGTTGGGCGCTCATCTCAGCCATGACGACGCAAAAACTCTAAGGCAGGATTTAACGCGCTGACGAGAAAACCCCCTCCCTTCTGTATCAAAAGAGTTTGACGCGAACGTAGACTCCTTTTTGGTTGTGCCAAATATCGAAGCGCGCTGCGAAATTTCTTTAAACGCTGTTTTTCAACTTCCTTAATCGCGATTGCCATGGGTCAGAATGGCACGACGTACTTTCGGGTTACAATGGCGCAAAGTCTTAAGATAGGGTTTGAATTCCTTTACTTTTCGGAGACACATGCTCACAGTGAGGAAGTCACAGTGTTACTGATAACAAAGAATAAAGACAATAGTAGTTATAACCACTCAGGTGGTAAATGAATTTATTTTGTGTGTGTCGGACATCGACATTTACATTGAAGAGCACACCGAACATGAATTGTTAAAATCTTTTTGAGTAATTCGCACCACCGAAGGAAACATTTCCATCGTTCGTTCCAGCCGAACGTTGGACTTTCACCTTGTTCAATGGACATCTGCAAACAACAGTAAATTAATAAAAATCTGGTTAAACAATTAAAGAAAAGCTTAGTCAGTACCTTACGTTCATCTCGCTAGCCGTAGATCCTTCAGTAGTCATCCTCTAACTAAAAGTTGTTAGGAATGAACGAGACTTAATATGAAAGTGTATAAGAACTCCCCTTCTGTATATCCGTAGGCATGACTAGAGATACGATCAGGGAGCCAGAAACGTTTGTCATCTAGAGCCGACAGGGACAACTTGTGGTTTTGAAACGTATAGATATTATGATTGAATGAGCGTAAGGTGACGTTGGTCGTAAATACACGTTGCCGACTTCCATAGAGCACCTCACGATACAATTCCAAAGATAATTCACGTTTCGTAGCTGCTTTTGTTGTTCCTTTGGCTTTGCGGTATTCTTCTCCATCATTGAAAAGAATACAGTACAGCTTTGGACGCAGTGCAACGATTTCTGTGATTTTTCGCCGTCCCGCCTCGTTCTTAAGCATCCGAGACGTTTGTCATTGCCAACGAAGAAGCATGGACTGTTGGGATGCATATTAGCTGTGTCGAAATGTGTTTCGATTTTATCGCCCAGCTCTTGCCAAAATCCCTGTGCACTTTCCACACTGTAGCAAAAACTGTCCGTATCGGTGAAAATGAGTCTACACCGAGATCCAAACCGCGGGCGGATAACGTTATAGTGAAAATCGTACATGTGACACTTGGCTAGTTCAAGGATGGCGAAGCCCACTAGTATCGGCTTGTTGTAAAACACCTTGGTTTTGCGCTTCTGCACTAAAACTAAATCATCATTCACTCGACGTGCATGGTGGAAAGCCGGACTTGCGCTGTGTCGTAGAAGGGTTTTCTCATCCTTGACAACGTAAATGTTGGCACGATTATCTACGTTTTCCACCGTTTTGCCTAAGTTATATAGAAGAAAAGAGTAGATAAGAAAAACGATATTTTTCTAATAGTAGCAATGCATGAGCAAGAAAATCTTACCGAATATGGAATTATTCATGAGTTTGAATGAATCCCGATCTGCATCGTTAGTGGCAAATGCAAGTAGTACTGTGTTTCGCTCAATGTATGGACGAAACATAGACTCTTGGTGAAATTCAATGGCACCATGTATATTGGTCACTACAAGTCCGTGTGATAGGGCTAGTTGTAGCATGCGATAATGGATAAGATATCGCTCTTTCCCATGTAGTGTGGCACAAAGTTTAGTTGTGTTGCCAGGAAAGTATAGATCCTGTTTTTTGTACTGCTGCTGTATCGTTGGACTAAGTTGATCCCACTGGATTGTTTGTTTGCGTGGTAGGAAGGGAAAATCATCATGTTCTTCGTGCAAGTGTGCTGGGTACTCCATATCTACCAGGAAAGCGTATCCAATTGAAGCGTCAGGAGTCAACTTCATAATCTCGTTTACAGTACGACAGTTCTCAGGCTCTAACCATCGAATTTGAACCTTGGGGAGGGCTTGAACCATTGCATGTCCATACAAATTGTTCGCGTCAATATATTCGATGGTGGAGGTCGGTTGACATGGGTTGTAGTGCTCCAAGTCTGGGGAATTAGCTAAAGCATGACGGCGTGACACCATGGTTAAGCCACCACGAATGTTTTCCTTAACCATACTGTGCGTGGTGACGTCAGTCATGAGCTCCATTTTCAACCCTGTTGTGTAGAGACAAGCATTCCAGCTGAAGTGTGAAATGCTTTAAAAATGAGCAACGTCTAATCCTGACGTCTGGAATGTGATTTTTCGAAGACTTTGAAAACAATCGGCGAGGATTCGGACGTCATATTCCAGGTAGAGGTCATGGTAATCGTTAAACGTTTTACAATTGAAGATCTCCCAAACCTTTTGCGCGTGAGCATAATCACTTTCAGACACACTTTGACCGGTGAGTGTTGAATGGAACGCTTCTCGCGGTGGGAGGTATGGTAAGAGAAGTACATCCTCACTGGTCATAAACTCGTATGGGAACACACTTTTCCTGGCCAGGAGCTGCAATTTTTCTTCGTTACCTTTCACCCAATCGGAACCCTTGAGATTTCGGAAGGAATGTAGTCCTTTGCCTGCCAACACCTGCGCCCAACGATCCAGACTGGTGTTCATGAATTGGAGACTGTCCAGGAAACGTACGTTATCAACACGTATGGTTAAAAATTTTTCCATGGATTTGGGTATTATTTCTATTTCTTCTCCTTCTTTAGCCATTATTTGTGTAATAAAGTGTCCATCATAGTTTCTAAAAACACCACGCAAACGAACTAATTAATTAGTACAATTAAAAAATTAAAAAATATATTAAAAAATGCTGCATACTTACTGTAAGTTGTGGAAAAAACAGGTAACGTATAGCGCTCTATCTTGCAATGTAGATTAAATCCAGTATGAGCTATGCCTCGGTAGGAACGTCAAAATGATCATGGTCAATAACACGTTGCTGACCGTTTGTTTCGAAATCGGGAAGGGGTTGTTTGCAGTGCACACAATGTGTGGCATTTTGACGCTCCCACTGTGCTTGTCTCACTAGTTCGGGACGGAGCGGCAATTTGGTGTATCGCAAACTTTTTCTCAGCTTGTCTGCCCATACAAATACAAAATGGAGAAATTTTCTCACCGCATCTTTGCCTGTTTTGTGGAAACGCTTTTTGATTGCCGTGAATGTCTAGGATGAGACAACAAGCGGAAAGAGGTTTGTGATGGTGAAGTCTTTGAGGAACGGAGCAATCATCACTTGTTAACATTGCCTCAAAGTCGGCGAAGGCTATGTATGGAGCGCGCTGAGCCGGGTTAAATCGATGCATTTTCAGTGTATCGTTTTGTTTCTCCATCGTTGGTAGTGTGACAATTCGACACGGGCCTTTGTCGCAGTACAGTTTGTGCGTGTCTATCGTGGTTTCGTTGGAAAACATGCTAAGGCAGCGGAAACATCAAAAACGTTGACCATTCCCTCGCTTTCCCAAAAGACGACTCATGTGCATGATAGGCCAAAAATGCCCACGTCCGGGTGCTACACACGTGTACAGCAGGTTTAAGGGTTCGCAATTTGGAAAAGTGTTTGGTGGAAATTTTTTAGGGGAAGATACACGCTTTTTCTTTCTTCCCATCAGTTGGTATATCTTCATAGGCAAAGATATTTATAGCCAAGGAGTTCTCAGACTCAAAAACGTCAATATCCTGAATCTTCACTGGAAATGTAAGACTTTGTTCACGTAAAGTAGGTAGAACGTCTGTATATTGGGAAAATATCGGTCGATGCTGGACTCATGAAAACGACGCAATTAGGGAACAAGTTGACGATCAGAAAACTCGCGAATTAGCAAAGCTTTCACTGCATACAGGAAACACTTATTGTCTTGTATCCCACCAATATTCACCAGTGCACGTTTTGCTTGAATAGTTTTCGGTAGAACTATATGTGTTACGTTGGCAGTGTCACTCCCACCACCTGTTAGTGGAACATAGCTCACTGTGGAGACTCGTAATTTATAGATATGATCCATGTTCCACCCAGAACCAATACCTGTTTGTTGATTGTGAATGTTGTTGGCAATGTGTGAGAACGCGTCAGCGACAATAGCATCCAGATCTGATGACATGAGAACAACAGCGTATGTGCTGTGAAAATACCGATCCTCGCGATTTCTTTCCACTGTTTCAGCTGTTTGCACAATTCCCTCTATTTTACTGTAAATGGTGAATTTAACTTTTACGGAGCGTTGTCTTTGTCGTTCTCGTTTGATGAGTTCCACAATCTCATCACGATGATTTTGCAACAATTGTTCTGTTGTTAAAACTCGAATGTCACGACTGAGGAATAGATCGTACTCGCGGAGGTTACCCTGTATGGCACGTTCCACTTCTGTGAACCGACCTGGAGGAGGGAAAAGTGATGTAAGAACGTCTGTCGGTGGTGAAGATGGTGGTGCAGGTCCTGCCAAGTTATGTATCCGACGGATACGACGACGACATCGATCAATGGTCTGGCGAGATGGTCTTCGATATGCTACCCCGCTACCAACTTGCACGATTCTATTAAAGGATGGGGGAAGTACTGGCGATGAACTAGTTGATGATAATGATGACGGCAAATCTTCCCATTGCTCATCGTCACTGTCATTACCTCCTTTGTCGAGGTAACCCAATTCATTCGACAAGTTTTCCATTAGAGGCGAATCTACCTCTTCACGTTCAGAACTAGCTGGAGGTGCGGTAACTCCGAAGTTGTTGAGGAAGTCCAGTTCCCTCAACAAATGATCTACTTCAGAAAATGTTACCTCGGGCGATCGGGATGGAGAGACCATGCGACGCTCGCGATTGAGGTAGTCAAGTTCACTCAGCAAGTGTGCGACTTGGGAGGGTGTCACGTCTTCGTGCTGACTATGGGACGGAATCGCAGTGTCGAAGTAATCTTCAGTCAACATCGGAACAAATTGGAATGGGTCAACGTCGACAACCATCGTCTCAACCTCCAAGCCACGAATCAAAGCTTCCTGAAGCTGACCATAAGGAGTCAGAGGGAAAGCGTTGTCGACAACCTCATGAGGGGTGGCGGCGGCGGTGGCGGCGGCGGTGGCGGCGGCGGTGGCGGCGGCGGCGGACCACGCAAAAACTCCGTTGCTGTCGGGAGGGGTGGCGGCGGCAGGCCACGCAGCAACTCCGTTGCTGCCGGGAGGGGCGGCGGCGGTGGTGCCATCTAGCGCTTGGAGCAGCTCATCCAACCAGTCAATCTCGGTTGACTGAGAAGCCAATTTTTTTGTTGCTATCTGTTGAGAAGCAGCTAACTGGTACAGAGTGCTAGGATGCTCCGGGTTTTATAGTCATCTTGTGGTAGAATGAGTCGTTCCTCATTGGTCTACTCTCCTACAGGTTTCCGCCAGCTGTTGGGGTATCGAATGTCACTTTACGTTCCCACGCTCTCCTATAGGGTTTTGATTGACACCAACATCTGGTTACCACAATGCCTATACTGTATAGACTCAGCCGTCGACAACTCATGTGTCATTACACGTTCAGCTGCAGGATTCTCAAGTTACCATGCTCCCTCTTTTCCGACATCCAGTACGCATCCTTCTGGCAGGTCCTTCCCAATCTGGAAAGAGTCAGGTGGTTGCTCAACTCATACGTAATTTACCCCAGCTTTTCACACCCCAACCATGCCACGTTATTTATTGCTATGGTGCATGGCAGCAGCTGTTTGATGAGTTGCAGAGCGAGACGGACCAAATTACCTTCCGAGAAGGATTTGACGAAAATGCTCCCCTACCCGAAATCTGTCTGCTGATTCTTGACGACTTAATGGATCATGTTTCAGGCGAAAAGGCGAAAGCGCTGGAAAATATGTTTACGAAACATTCTCATCACTCCAACATTTCTGTAATTATGATAACGCAGAACCCCTTTTACAAAAATCTTCGAACTGTCTCCTTAAACTGTTCTCATATGATATTGATGAAAACTTCCAGAGAAATTATTCAAATCCGCGCTATTGGCGCACAAATGTTCCCCAACCAACTCAAGTTTTTCATGGATGCATATAATCATGCTTGTTCAAAACCTTATTCCTACTTGCTTCTTTCATTTGATCCCAAAACCCCTGACAATCAACGATTGATGACTGAAATTTTTAATCCCAGTAAAACACCTGTAATTTACCAAATGAAAGAACCTGTCAATAAAATAAAATAGTACCCTTAGTGATCAGTCTTCGTTTTCATATATTTTTTCCGCAAGAAACCTGGTTATTCTTTCAGGAATTCTGAGCATAATTTGAATTTCGCGCGTGTGCGCTGGTTTTTTATGTTCTGTGTGAATGCATACGCCATCTAGCGAACGTTAGACGAAACATCTGACCCTGTATTCTTGCTTGAGCCCTCCTAAATAGCAACCCATATATTTCAGATTGTAATTAGTTCGTGGTTTAGTTTCTAGACTAAACAAGTAAACAAGATTCAAATTCAAAGCACCATGCTTTCCTCATTCGTTATTATTATTATTTTTGGGATTGTTCGGTGCCGACGGTGAAAACCTTTCAGGTAATTGTTAGTTGATTTGATACTTTATAAACTAATCTTTATTGTTTTTAGATTGCCATCAGCGAAGTTGGAGTTGAAGAATGTTGCATAGTTGAAGAGTGTGTCGATAATGAGGGTCCGACAAGATTTAAACTGAGTGAATATTTATTCGTCTACATCTCCTTACCCACAGACGTTTTGAAGATAGTTGGTGAAAGTAAGTATTTTTTTGTATTTTTTTAAATATCCATATAAGCAACGCTTTTCATTTATAGACGCTGTTGGAATATAAATCACTGTGGGTGTCATTGCAGCAATTTTAAGCTACATGGCACTCATTTGGACAATTTGGAAGTACTGTTGTTACCGCTATCAAACTGGAAACTCGCAGGGCTGGGTGCGACACCTATCCGATGGCGAGACCGTTTACAGTTTAATACTGAAGTTTTTTTTTCAATACGTTTAAATCTGTACCAAGTGTATTAGAGAAAAAATTAATAAATCCTTTTTTTATTTAAAAGACCAAGTGTATTTTCTTTTCTATTTTAATAGTACATATAAAAACATATATAGAAAAAAATAATATTTATTATTATTCAATACATATGATAGTTTTGGCAGCCGTATGTAGCCACACAATACACCCATGCCACATGGCACAGGATACAGAAGTGTGGCGGGTGCCGAATGGGCAACGGTTCCCAATCGTGGATACTGTAGACTTCGGGGAAGACAAATGCTTCTTCTTCTTCTTCTTCTTCATCTTCGTTGTTGTCGTCGCCGCTGTTGGAGAACATATCTCCTAACGATCCGTTCCAATACGTAATGTCGCTAAGAACGTCGCTGTCATCATCTATAGTGATGACCTATTTTTCCTTTTTAAAGGAAAAATATTTCCTTTAAAAAAGAATAAAGAATATAAAATAAAATAAAGAATTTTTTTTCACGTTTTTGACGTGTAGCACTATAAAGATGCATATTTGAAAAAAGTACACAGATTTTAATAAATTATTAATTTACATATTATTCTAAACTGAAATACAACTATTGAAGAAACAATTTTTTTTCAAAAGTGTTTTTTCTTCATAGTTTTGATTTTTTCCGCTACGAGACGTGGCGCGTCGGTCGAGAATATTTAAATTTTAATGACAATGGAAAAAGTATACAGATTTTAATATATTATTCATTTACATATTATCTAAACTGAATACAACTATTTGAATAAACATATTTTTATTATTTTTTTCAAAGTTTTTTTTCATACTTTTTTCCGCTATGAAATTTCCGCTCGGTCGGGGATATTTCAATTTTAGCGATAATGGAAAAAAAATGTTTTATGAACTAGTATAATAAAATAGTATAGGAAAAGTGATGACCTCGTGCAGTTCTATAAAAAATAAAAAATAATAATAATAAAAAATAAATAAAGAATAAAAAATTATTTTCTTTTTTCCTTTTTGACGTATAGCACTATTAAGAAGCATATTTGAAAAAATTACACAGATTTTAATAAATTATTAATTTACATATTATTCTAAACTGAATACAACTATTTGAATAAACATATTATTATTATTATTATTTTCAGTTTTTTTTCGTAGTTTTTTTTCCGCTATGAGACGTGGCGCCTCGGTCGGCGATATTTAAATTTTAGCGATAATGGGAAAAATGTTTTTATGAACTAGTATAGTAAAATAGTATAGTAAAATATAGTAAAATAGTATAGTATAGTAAAATAGTATAGTAAAATAGCATAGTATACGAAAATAGTATAGTAAAATAGTATAGTAAAATAGTATTGTAAAATAGTATAGTATAGTAAACTAGTATAGTAAAATAAAAAATAAAAAATGTACTTACGCATTGTGGGTTGGTTCACGTTTGGTTCCATTTTCACAAAAAGAATGAGTGAGAAAGAAACGATGGTTAGCTTCAGTTTAAATAGTCACAATCCTGCACTGTACAGATGGGTCCTAGACGTCATTTTTTCCCACGCCCATGTTGAACCTACTCTTTTTTCTTTTCACATACACATCACCCCAAACTGAGAAAAAAATATATATTACCACCATGTGGTCATCGACTTGTTAACATTCACCCCCTGCTTGCAACTCAGGTTACTGTAAAGGATTCTTCGAGTGACAAATACCCACACTTGCGTCTCAGATTACATTGAACCACCTGTTTTCTATGTATGCACACAAAACGTAAGTAAAATTTATTATGTCCAACGACATTCAACAATAACATGATTAACATTTATTTTTAAATGACATAACATTCATTGTTTTATGTTGAATTCTGAAAACTATCAATAACTATAAAATTTGTTGTTAGTTTCTACGTGGATTCCATCACTTTGGGACGTTTCCATATTCAGATTATTCCTGGATACGGCAATGGAGTGGAAATTAATCGTTCTTGTGAACAAGTGCAAATATTTTTTCATCCGCAAGACCCTTATAAATTGTACCACTGCAATTTCAACGAGATTTCGGTGTCATATAACGATTTGGATTTTCGATTTGTTCCTGAAACGTACCAACAAAGCATGTTGGTCACGCTTTACCGAAATAAAAAAAGAATAACTATAAACATGTATGACAGATTTAAGCTTATTGATGGATTAACCGAGGTCATACCGCTCGAAAATATATTTGCTTGGAAAGATGAGTTCAGTTTATATACCAGCTGTTTAAAAATGGATAATAGTGTAATACTGACTGTACGAATACACGATTAGTTTTTCTGGAAAAAGATTGTATTCTTCAACAATATTAAATACGTACAATCATAAACTGTCATATAGCTGTTCTGTAAAGAGGACAACTGTCTATTTCCACTGAACAGGACCTACATGCAGCTAGATGCCGACATGGTAAAAAAAATAACTTTAACTTCGCTTTTAAAACATATCGTATTTTTCCTGCGAGGCAACTTTGAAGGATGTATCGTTGTCTTCTTCCTCACGCTTTTCACGGATGGAGGTATGTCCATCATGAAAATTACCATGAAAATCAGTTTTATAGTAGAATCTTTCGACAATTGTGAACGATTACACTATAGTTCATCAATGTTTCAGCAACTTCAGGATCACTCCTTCTATTCCCGAGGAAAGGACAGCTTGAGAACCATTTAAAATGCTCGCTCCATGGTTTATCTTCTTCTTTCCAATTGAATACTTCAATTCCACAGCAATAACATTTTACATAATCGCGTTCACCTTAACATAAAGATGTGTTTATAATAGAATAATAAGAATAAAGCTAATAAAAATACTTACCGAGATAGTAAAATCCCGCTCTTGCCATATGAAAGGCGCGCTTTTTACCCGAATACGGCCAATTCGTATACGTTGCATATCGGACAATTAACTCTTTTGTAGCTGGATTATTCATGCGAGGTTCATTCTCCGCGAATGCGTTGCTTCTTCGCTCCATACCTAACTCTTAATGCAAACTGTTATCTATTTACTTGCATTTATACGAGTTTGGCTAACACCGAAACTCAATGCAGTTTTAAAGCTGTTTTATGTTTACCATTACAACGTCAAGACTGTTTTTTTTCGTATTGATTGGTCAGGTGAAAAGAAAGTTGTACTACAATTTCTCTATATTAAACAGTTTATTGAAACATACCGAACAATTGACAGTACACAACAAGTATAAATAAAACGAGCATAACGATTACATAAATTTTGTAACAAATATTAACCACAAATCGTGAATGAATGTAGATGAAACAAATTAGCTAAGGCAACGAAAGGGTGAAGGTGGAGACTTGGATGTCCGCCATGTTGGCTCGTTGTAGGCAGCTTCCCATTGGTCGCGCAAGGGTGAACCACCTATTTGAAGCGGAATGTCACGTGACAACATCTCATGGTCGCGCAAGGGTAGATTTCGTACCACCATGGACACTGCAACAAAAGGCATGGACACCCCCTCATCCCTCGCGCAAGGGTGATAGGGGCGGGGGCTCAAGGGCTACTCGCTCACCATTGGATGCGCGTGGAAGGCCTGCGCATGGGTGGGTAAAGCCAATACAACTGAGAATAACTTAAAAGCATTTTTGTAAGAATCTCCCATTTCGTAGATGAAAGCTTTTCATGCTATAGGGTCTTTATTGCGTAATCTTTATAGCAAACAGAATTTTGGAATTTGATTTTTTTACTCATGCGTTGTTTAATGTGCGACGCGTAGTAATTGACCTGTTCAGAAAAAAATCATCAAAGTAACCGCATACTAAAATGATACGCGCAATGTACGCAATAGAGACCTTATACCATGAGAAGCTTTCATCTACGGAAAAGGATATTTTTATAATAATGTTTTTAAGGGTTTTCTTGATTATAAATCGGTAGAATATGAATCAGTTGTATACTGGTGATATGTCCGGAATGTTTTACGCACAATTTTATTGAGTCACTCGAAACTCCTTATCGAGACGTGCGATTTCGTTCAATTGGGAATAATTGCCTCTGAAATACGCTGTAATTTCTGGAGCTTTAATGTATTTGCTGATGCACATTGGTTTATGCGTATAGTGACAAAATGAAGTTTCTCCAGAAGCCGGGATCGTAATTACAATAATTACAAAAGATGAGTGTAGCGAGCCGTCGGGTAGACTACGCCTGTCTCTGCAACTTAGCCGGACTAACCGTGCTTGCTTCGGCTTATGACAATTCCGTACGTCGGGCTGTCCCACTTTCTTTTTGCCCTGTGTGACATATACACAGGGACAGGCCTTTTGCAAATTTAGCTTCAATTACAATACCACCTTTATTACTGGAAAGTTGCATGTCGTTTTAAGGTCTCGGTTTTAGTAAA
>JAHZNP010001465.1:0-19522 GCA_020615345.1 Triops cancriformis
GTCATGTATCACACATTGATTTCTGCCTGTGATTGTTAACCCAGTGATATTAAACTAACTTTTCAAGTACTTCGTTGTCGGTGTTTGAGTCATTTATAAGCATGCGTTTTAAGTTTAAATTACTTATGGAGGAAGTGAACTAGGGGCGCCAAATCCTGAAAGTGCGTACCAAAAAAAAAACCTGGTTACGCCACTGACGTGGGGTATGCCCTGAACAAACTATTCGTATTCTCCCTCTTTTCTTACGGCCGTGCGCCGTATACAATAATGGAGTATTTCACATTTATAAAATTAAAGTGTACTTTTACAGATCGGTCCAGGCAATAACGCGGATACGGACAATTGTCAGTGTTTATGCTTTGACGATTTGTTTATTACAGCCGAAGTTGTGGCGGCAGATCTGACATTGCAACACTCAATGGAAACTGTACGGAATATTGCTAACAATGTAGAATGGATACAAAGACAAAATACCGAAATAAACAACAACCCCCACAACATCACAAATTTCAAATCGGGGGAATTTACTTATTGTACTAGATCAGTCATAGGTCATGCCTAAAAATTAGGCCTAAACTTACAAGCGGACTTCTCAAAAAAAAAGTATCAGAAAATAGAACGCTAAAAGGTGCGCCGGATTTTGCGAAATGACGCGGGTAGGGATTTGCCCGTTTGTGTCATGAGATACTTGTATTTCGACTGACCCATTTCACTTTCCATTTTTTTTATTTCCGCGTCCAAGGAATTGAGCAAGTCCTGGTACCAGCTTTTTGTACGTCGTAGCTTTGAGTGGAAGGCTCTATAACACAGCCATTTTAATTCTTTCTTATTGACGGGTATTTTGATGTGCCACGTTTGTCGGCTGACCATCGTGCGCTTAGACACCGTGCGATAACAACGTCGAACCTGTTTCATAAGAAAGTTTGCGTTTCGTTGCCCACGCTCCCAGTTAAACAGGGTTTTCACAATGGCGTGAAAGTGGAAAGCTGCCATGAGAAAATTAGCGTAGAAATTCCTTATCACTGCCTCGCGACTGTTCATCGCGTTATCAACAAACAGGAGCGACCACTTGATCAGCGAAAAGTTCGGCACCCGTCTTGCCAGCGTCCTACACAATAATTCATTAGAAAGCCATAAATGAATCAGGTCAACTCACTTTCCTGGTTGTTGCGGCTTCTTCAACGACATGCGCTCCACAATGTCAGTACCGAAGTAGGATTGCAAATCAGGTAGACACCCCAAACCGTTTCCAGGCTCCAAATCGAAGGTCATTCCGCAAAATGTCGCTCGTCTTTCCTGACAAATGTTTCCATTCATCTCAGTCAAGTTCGTCCGTGCTTTCTTAGTATCTATAGAACAGCCATACTCTTCAATTCCGTTGGACATGGTTTGTAAGAATCTAAAGTAGAATTTTAAAAGTACACTTAAAAAGGGAAGATGACAATTGTCGGAGTTTTCAAAGGCGATTTACCTAAGTGCTTTACCGCTGTCGGTGGTAACGTACAAAAAATCATCCACGCCACGGAACAATATCCCAGTCTTGTCAAACAGCGGCTCCTGTAGGTACTGCTTCGTCATTTCTCCATAATAGAAATTACAAAGAGCTTCGGACAGCGGCCATCCTTGCGGTATGCCCTGAACCACCTTATATGTAGCTGTCTTTCCAAGCTTTAGGTAACTGTTCTCGAAGAGCGAAGAGACATCTTGAACCAGCTTCTCTGGCTCCCAGTACTCCATTCTATTGGTACTCATGACTATTGCTTCCGGTTGCAATCCCCGCGTTAGTGAGTACTCGTGGTGGCGGAAGGAAGTTAGCCAATTGCCGATAACTTTATAGGACCGCGTGGTCCGAACGGCTACCACAACGGTTTGGACGGCTGGTAGAGGTTTACGTTCACATTGCCCTGAACGAACTGCCGGCATATTTTCCTTTAAAAGTTCCATCAGCTTGTCATGCTTCACTGATCCGTACGCATCTCTAATGTCAGCGACAATGAAGTAAAGTGCCGCGTCGCCCAAATGTTGTTTCTTTAACCTCAGAAGGAACTGACACCATCTGGAGTAGGTTAGTGCTGAATTTCTCGAAGGAACTATTTCCGAGTACCGATTGTTGAGTGCTTTCATAAATTTTTTGGTTTTCAACAGATCTGGATCTTTTTTCGCCTGTCGCATGTTCTTAAACCTAGTAATGGGGCGAAAACTGAAGCCGGTTTTTGGCAACAGCCGCACATTAGCGACCATGTGTTGCGGTCTTGGAGCAGGACTTCTTATCAGCTTTTCGTTACAGAGTTTGCGTAAAGCTTGGTGTTGTCGACTTCGCCAAACATTCTGTGGGTACCAAACCAAGTAGTTACGGTTAGAGCCACTCGAGGGAGTAATGTAGAAAAATAACTTGAGAAGAACCATGACGAAATTATGCATAAGCCACCAAACGACTTTGGCTAAAAGACACTGCTGTACGCTGCCTACGTCCCGGAATTCCTTAAGCCAGTCCAAGGAGGTTGTCATGCCTTCCATGAAGTGATTCAACATGAAATCTCGCTCTTTACCCGCACGTATAAACAAGCGGACGTTCTGGAGGAACAGTTTCATATTGTTGCAGCCACCCAACAAAGCTTCAGGTATGACGCGGCGAATGCAAACCCGGATGAAGCAATATACCGATTTCGCCGAGACCATACCTTCTGTTTCCAGGTGGTGATCGATTGTAGTGAAAGTATTGGATAGACTGTACTTTTTGCGATCTGAGGTCTTTCTGTATTCGGTTGAGGTTTCCCTGGTTGTTTTGTACATCTTGGATGCAGCTTTCCTCTTAGCTTGAGACATAGCGCTGCGGTACAAGCTCATGAAATTGGTACTTTGGTGATTGTCGGCAAGACGTTGGGTAAGCAGCTTGAGCTTGGTAAGCCTTTTCGTAAACGGGTGATCGGGATCATTAATAGGGATAGCAGCAAAGCTCCATCGAGATCCTACGTCAATATGGAGGACGTTACTGATCAAGGCTGCAGCCGCGTCTCGGCCCAAAGAAAACGGACTTTCGTCACCCCAACGAAGACCATTGGCACTACTTCCACTTCGGTACAGAATTGTATCATGTTGAAACATTAGAGACCCATTGTAGCTACGTGGAGTCGTTTTGACCACCGAAGTGCAGACCAAATACTTGATTATCGATTCTTCGTCGGAAACGGGCCGCTGCTTTTTGCCTCGGTGGTGCTTCTTTCTTTTCGGTTGGTTATCCCCAGGCAGAGATTCGGTGACCTGCTCGAAAGACGTACTACGTGGTAGATTAGCAATGTTAGTGGCAGTTGCTAGCCGTGATTTCTTCTTAAGGGGTTGGCCTGGCAAGTCTACTTTTGCTTTCGCCTTACGGCATGGCAAAGAATTTTTCTTAATATCAGGTGTGGCAAGAATTCCCGCAATTTGAACTATAGGGTGCTTTTCTCCGATTGTCTGAAAGACACTACATTCGGTTAAAAGCCAGTACAACATGTCTAATCCGAGATGAGACGACAAAGTCTCCCATTCTTCTACGGGAACGAGTCGCGTGAAAGGCGCGCAGCAAACAAAAAACTTTCGTCGGCCGAGACAAATCTTTGCAGGGTGCAAGCATGGTAAAACGACCTGGACGCAGCGGCGTTCTGCTCTTCGTCGGGCGAGTTTT
The DNA here is from genome assembly GCA_020615345.1 of Triops cancriformis. NCBI lineage: Eukaryota > Metazoa > Arthropoda > Branchiopoda > Notostraca > Triopsidae > Triops > Triops cancriformis. The sequence goes on from JAHZNP010001465.1 coordinate 3,665, forward strand.
ACGACATCGACTAGAGAATGTCCCGAGTACGACGGGATAACAGTAGCTATACGCGGCACAATGCTGTTGGAAGCTATGACAGCGTGTTTGAAAATCGATCCTAATTGATTCCACGCAAGGTCTGCAGTTCGTCCTGGCGTCTGATTGGAAAGACATTCGGCCCAAAACGCATTCAAGAAGGTCCTCATTGACCAAACATGTTGGTGGTTCTTCTTCAGTACCTCCATTGTTGCAATGAGTTATGGAGGTGACTTCAACGCAATAAAACATCAATATAAAAGAGATAAAATTATACTGTACGTAGTTTCCCGCACTTCAGGTTTAAAACGCAGATCATTTTACGAACTGCTTTTAACTTTTGTTCGCAAGCACTGTTTTCTTGTAGTGAAGAGTCACCTGGCGTCCTGGGTAACTTTGGCGGGAAATGATCCGGATTCGAAGCAGACCGCGGCAAATTTGAAAAGTGCAATTTCAATTCAAAGCTACTTTTAATCATGTAAACATTTACATTTTAAATTATATTCCTCTCATTCAGCTCAATTTTGCGCGAGGTTATAGAGTTGAAGTCAATAAAAAAACAACTTAAATTCAAATACGCAGGGCGTATCCGGGATTCCATTCGGGGGGCAGTATACAATATATTTTCCTTTACATTTGGCCATCCTCCTGTCTTCAATATGATAGAATATATAATATTATATTTAACTATGGTAAATGCGTTCAACGTATTGATACATTGAATATCTTCATAATTAACAATTAGCTAGTCTACTATTTAGCTGTGATAAATGCAGTGAATTAAATTATTCGATACACGCAAAATACTAGTTTTCTCCGATGGTCTTAAATATTTATGTGTAGGTTTTAGGATATAAACTCAACCAATCGTAAATCTTTTAAATCCGTTTTGCTCTGAAGAACCGTTAATTTTTGTAAACCAACTTCGCCAAGTTTGTACCTGTGCATTTATCTTGGCTTTTTTCTTCTTTAGTAAAATTATTTTAGAAACTAACAGCTAGGCTTTTAACGTGTTAGATTGTAACTTACCTTTGACCTAGAAGTATTTACAAAACTGCGCTTTATAAAAGACGTTGCAGTTTGGGTATTTTTTTATTATTTTTTTGCATATACCAATATTTTTTACATTTTTCCAAGCCATCGTTTACATGGAGTTTAGCTATTTATGGAGGCGTTGATTGTGGCTTGTCATTAAATAATTTGGATCCAAGTTTTGAGCAAAATTGCCCTGCATCACATGTCTCTATTTTCACTTACGTAAGGTACAGTTAAAAAAGCGACACTCCAAGATTAATTTACTTATTTTTCATGACTAAAAGGTGTGCTTGTATCACACTTAAGTTAAAAGTCACTATCTGAACGAGGATGTGCAGAAACAATTAAATTAAGCTTGTAATAAGATTCCCACGTGTAACTATCAATTTAAAATATAGCAGATTACAGCAGTGTTTGTTTCAACTGTCCTTGTCCGCTGATGTAAGTGTATTTTGGTTCCATACGTGTCTTTAATTTGGCAGTTCTAATAATTTTGAATGCATCAAGAATTGCCAATAAAATACCACAATATACAGTAAAATACACCTATTAATAAAATGCATAGTAAAATACCCAAATATGTATTACATATTGGAAGTACGAAAATCACTTTAATCACAAGTAAGAAGTCATGCTGTTGCTAGTGCAAAAATATAAGTTCAAGAGGAAACGCCTTACAAAACTAACATTCGTTGCTCTTATTTCCCTTTTGGGAAGCGTATAGGACTTGTTACCCTTTGTTAAGTTTTTAAAAACTTCCAGAAATCCAAGTCCCGCTAGGAGTTGGGATGATCCAGTTCGTCCCTTGTTTTCATGTTGTATTCTCTAAAAGAAAAGGACCTTCAATTCATACCAACCAAAAATGGCTTGCAGCCATCACTCGGCTGAAAGAAACTCCTCTGAAATTAGGCGTAGTTATCCTCAGCGGTTACGAGATTTCGAACAAGAAAATAAGTTTACTGACATGGCAATGAATCCTTCAAACAAACTGACCTGGAAAACCTGCTTATGAAATAAAGGGCTACTGTCCCTTAAATTAAAGTTCGTTCGTGAAACCCGTTTTCGAGATGCCCTTTCCAGATTTATAGGCGGGATGAGTCCTGTTATGCAGAAACAAGGATAAAAGGGGATCGACAACCCGTTGCCCAAACAGTCGCAAAACGAGCTCGGAGTTTCTCGGAGTTTGTTTTCACTTTAGAATATAAAGTGCCTTCGTTGAGCCTGGAAGGAAAATGTGGCAAACAGTGACTACCATTTCGGTAGTACTTCTGGCTCTGTCGGTCAGCTTAACATACTCTGCCCAGCCGTCGGCGTCAAAAAGCAAACGTACGTTTCCGTATTCATTAAAATCTCCTTAAACCAAACTTTATTTGAATTCGTTACGCATGTAGTCAGCTACAACGACTTGGTGAAAAATGCCCCTCATCCCAGAGCAGCTAGACGAGTCTGTTACTTCAGTAACTGGGCAGTTTATCGTCCTGGTAAGATTTTGCATTTAACATCCTTTCACCATACTGTTAAATGCTTACAAGTCTGGTAACCTTTTTTTCTTTTTTAAGGTGTTGGAAGCTACGACATTGACGACTTCCCAGGTAATCTCTGCACGCATGGTATTTATTCCTTTGTCGGCGTGAGCAATGTTACATGGGAAGTTCTCGTTTTGGATCCGGAGGTAATAACAACATAGAAATTAACATGTTTCGAAATGTGAATTTTTCTTACTATGCTTAGCGAGACGTGGATAACGGCGGTTTTGCGAAGTTTGTGGCACTAAAGCAGAAATTCCCATATTTGAAAGTCCAGCTCGCTGTCGGAGGCTGGGGAGAAGGGGGTAGAAAGTACTCGCAGTTAGTATCCATTCCCGAACGGCGAGCAACGTTCATCCGCAGCGTCGTTGGTAAGGAAACAAAAAGTTCGCTGTAAAGAAAATCTAAACACCGAACTGATCTCTAGAATACATGAACCGCTATGGATTTGATGGATTCGATTTGGATTGGGAGTACCCTGGTGCTGCTGACCGCGGCGGCACTTTTGCTGACAAAAATAACTTTTTGGCCTTTGTGTACGAATTACGAGCGGCTTTCGTGGAGCAAAATAAGGGCTGGGAGATCACGTTAGCCGTCCCCGTCGCCAAGTTCCGTTTGGACGAAGGTTACTATACAAATGAACTCTGCCAGTAAGTGAAAGAAGAAATAAACCGGTTTCCAAGACCAGTTCTTAACACACCAAGTTTCCAGAACGTTAGATGCCATTCACATTATGACCTACGATCTGCGTGGCAACTGGGTAGGCTACGCTGATACGCATACGCCGTTGTACAAAAGGCCAGGTTTGGATCAGTGGGCTTACGAAACTCTCAACGTGGTAAGTAACTCCATACCTGATTTAACAAGACTGGCAACGCTTTCCCTCGTACTTCTCCAGAACTGATCAAAGCGTAATTCATGTTCTGGTTAGGATGATGGCCTAAAATTATGGGAAAAATATTGTCCTCGTGACAAGCTTATTGTGGGCACCGCGTTTTACGGACGGACGTTTACGTTGAGCGATCCAAATAATAACGGTCTCGGTGCTTACGTCGTCAAATGGGCCAATGGAGGAGCTCCTGGACCATATACCAATGCATCAGGCTTTATTTCTTATTACGAGGTATATTACACATGAAAGAAAAAACGGAGTAGTTTATTTGTTGCTTTAGATATGCGAAGAGTTGGTGAAGCCTGACGGAGGTTGGCACAAGAAATACGATGAACACGGCAAGGTGCCTTACTGTCACAAAGGCAACCAATGGATCGGCTACGAGGACGTAGACTCACTGAAGATTAAAATGGACTACATTAAATCCAAAGGATACGGAGGAGCCATGAACTGGGCTATAGATATGGACGATTTCAGGAATCTGTGCGGTGGCGGTCCGAACCCACTCATGCGAGTCTTGTACGAAGGAATGAAGGACTACATTGTCCCGGATCCTCAAGTCATCAAAGACGATAGAGTACATTACATACGTCCACTTAATATATGTTTTTGTAAGCGCGTGCTAAATTAAGTTTCTTCTCTTCTTTATTTGCAGTCTGAATGGCAGAAGCCGCCACAAAATGTCCAACCATTAATTACGTACAAACCAAAGCCTGTAACTGCACCGGTAGTAGTGGAAACTACTCCGCAACCTGCTCCTGCACCCTCCCCTGCACCAGCCCCTGAACCAGCTCCTGAACCAGCTCCTGAACCAGCCCCTGAACCAGCTCCTGAACCAGCCCCTGAACCTACTCCTGCACCTACAAGTACTACAACCAACGCTCCTTTAGTCGTAACGACGTCTTCAGGAAGTCCCACGTCAGTTGACTGTAGTACTGGTACGCGTTTTTGGCCTCACCCGGACTGTGATAAAGTATATTATTTTTAAGATTTAAAGCAGAAATGCCCTTCAGTTCACACATTTTCATGTAGTATTTCTGGTGCATTAACGGTGAGCCTGTGGCTGAAGTGTGCCCTGGGGGATTATATTGGAATGATGCAGTTTCCAAGTGTGACTGGCCTTCTAATATCGCAGCATCGGGCTGCAGAGTACCGGCTAAGGTACGACTCTTTTTTTAGAAAGGGGAAACAAAATGCGTTGATACTTAAAGAATACTTTATGTTGTGTGTTTAGAAACGAAATTATTAAGTCTACGAGTAATTAGCGCCACCATAGTATCAAACAAACGTGGCCAAGAAAGGCAAGATACTTACCCCTTATGTTTTCTGCGATAAAACTCTTCAGTCCAAGTTAACTTACGAAACGGCACTGTGCAATCTAACTTATTCAATTTAAATACAATTGTTATGCAAAAAAATGTGTTTCTTGTTCTAGTATTGTACTGAATTCAAGGCCATTACAAGAGTGCAGGAAGGAGTAGTGCGTCCGCTAGGACTAGCACACAGAATCGCACTGAAATAGCACCATAGACATAATTTGAGAATCCATCATAAGAGACAACTTTCTTTCCGTCAAGGGGTATAACCGATTAATTTCCATGATATATCACGTATTATGAACAAGTGATAACTTTTTTATAATCCGGGCCTAAGAACGAGTATAAAAATTAGCACAAGGAGTGCAACACAAGTTATAATACCGACACAGTGTTACATCCACGACGCTCCTCGTATCGAGGATTTCCGTTTTAAAGTATTTCAATAAAACCCTGGTCTTCCACTTAACACAACGAAGGGACCAATTTTTTGTAAATATCTTGGAGTAAATCACATAAGCATAATTCAAAAAGCTTTGAAGAACAGAGAAACTCTTATATTCAGTCATATCTGAGCAATACAGTGGAGTCCGCGTATAACAATGGGCTCGGGACCGGACTGGAATTATCGTTATAAGCGGACTATCGCTACATCAGGACTTGCCTATACATCAAGCCGAAAAACACCAATGAAGCTAACAAAGCGTAGTGATATACGTATCTGTATTATGGTTTAAATAGCAGTACGAGAATTAGCCTTGAGTTTTCCTCAAAAGAATGGGTAATAGCCCGCTGTTTAGCGCTTTTCTGAACTACCAGCATACTGTCCTTTTCATTATTACAAGCCACAGAAAACATTCGTAATTTTTCGGTTCAAGATTCGTTCTAACGGATTACGTCGTAGTAAATCGAAAAGTTTTTCTCTGACACTGGAGAAAAAAAGCCAATTGAAATAGCTAATACCTAGAACAGATCTTTTAGTACGTATACGTAATTTCGTAACTGACACCTGTATTATAAAAAAAACTTCGTCAATCAGGAAAGTTTCGTTTAATTCTTCTTTTATCCCCCTTTAAAAAACGTAAAATTTGTACTTGAATCTTTTCAGGAAAAAGCGCATTAAAAGCTCGAAAATTGCTAAAAACAGATAGAAAAGATCGTAAGGTTAGAAACAATTATCTACAATACTTTAATAACTATTTCAGCACTATAATGGTCAGTAAAAATTTTTCATAGTACAGCCGGTAAAATTGTCATATGCATTTAGTAAAATTATGGGCTCCACCACCCAAACCAAACACCCTGGCGACCCCCTGCCTTTAGGTATATTTTTAATTGTATATAAAGTATGATGTGTTGATCAATGGTTTCTTTTGTCCTTTTAGAAAAGAAAAAAATTAGCGAAAAATCTAACTAGTCTAGACGGATATGTCTAACTATAATGTCCATTTAATTGATCAGATGATTTTTTCTGTTTCTTGGCAAGTGTACCGTAAATGTTCTAAGGGCTCTTCGGGTTTAATTGCTTGAATAAGTGCGAATTACAATGCAGAACAGATACCAACTATATTTTTTAAAAAAATAAATGTACTAAGTAAAGCGCCAAAAGGTTAATAACGGAACAGTAACATGCAACCTATTTCACACGAGTAGTTAAGTCTAATTGTGAGCAAAACATCTGTCAACACAAGACTACAGCGCCAGCGGAATGAAGGAAGTGGGGGAATGAATACTTAAATATCCAAACATAGTTATGAAATCTTAGATCGAGTTATTTAAATAGCTAATTCAATTAAAGAGCTGGCATATGAATTATTCTAGAACAAATTGTTTCAAACTTCGCGGTCACGGGGGACTACTGACCTACGAATCGATTTTACCCAACGAAGAGTGATCAACTTACGATCACGCGCTAAAAGCAAGGTCCCAATTTGAAATTGCAAGCTGTGCTGTGAACCACGAAAAATTGAAGTTGCGAGCCGCGACCTGCAACGTTTTTCAATGCGGTTCAGCGTCCTAGTTTTATAGTAATGGCGGGCATTTGTTGTGTTGTGGAGGTAAAAAATTACAAATAATTTATAGCCCGTAGTGTAAGGCATTTTACGCGTTGGTTTTATCAAAAAGGGGTCGAAAAATTTTGCGACCATGAAATAAATTTAATTTGCTTATAAAACGTGAATTGTTGCGGCGAAAGATTTATTTACATCGTCGAAACGGTTCTACAAGAATACATAAAAAACTCCACAGGGTTAAGCGGAACAGATTCTTGTTGTGTGTTGCGTGGAGAGCCACAGTAGTGTAGATGATCTGCTTCCAAAATGAGCTCCTCACTGGATATTACAAAAGAGGACTGTAGAAGAATTCTAAGAAGACTAGGTAAGTGTGATAAACAAATATGGTTCAACATGTCATGGAAAGTTGACGCGTCGTATTCGGGAGTAGAGCTAGAGACTTTCGGATCGATCGTTTCCACCTTTCGCGCCCAGGGAGACTTGTCAAAAGATAAGAAGAAGCTCCTGCAAGACTTAGCTGCCGCGCTTAAAATCCCATCTGAACGGCAGAAAGCAGAAATCAGAAGAGCCGTCAATGACGAAAAGCTGAACACTGTCGCACAAAAGTATCCCTTCTTTTAGTGTACTGAATTTGTGTGTACTTAGTTAATACGTAATTTTTGTATGTGTGTTGCAGTTTAACTGGAACAGATTCTGAAACCAGTTGGGCGCTAGAAGGACGACGCATTGTTCCAGTGTATCAACGATGGATCACTCCAACCTCATTTTCACTACTCGCTGATAGTGTTGCCAACATGGCTGAACGGCACCCTCATTTCTTGGCTCCCGTGAGCCTAGAACGGAGGCCAGGTATTAAATTTTTCCTCAAACTTACGAATTTTCCATCTACCATCTTTTTTCTTTAAATTTTCCATTTCCCTTATTTTGTTCGATTCGCGACCTTATTATTGTTCATTTATTCTTTGCTTATGTAAATAATGTTGTACTATTTAGAAACAATCGAAGACAAGTATCTAAAGGAAGATTTAGAGAGAACTACCATCCATCCTAGCTCTCTCAAGACATCGTTTTATAGGACCAAATCTAGTGCTCACGCAGCTCGAGTCTCCCTTCCTTCTACCGTAAGCAAAATACACTTGCCCTGTCAGTACGCCCGATAACGATTATTTTATAGGCGCTTGCTGAACACTCCAAGCATTCAAACGATGTAGCTCACGAAGGGATTACAATGAAACCCTTGAAGCGACCTAGACGCGAGTCTGTAGATTTCACAGCCATCTCGTCTCCCAAAGTATATCCGTTGCTAATTAATTAAGCACACAACTCTAATTCTATATTTCTTATGCAAACAATTGTGCACACGCAGGTGCATGTAGTAGCGAGAAGCAACACATCACCGCAAACTAGTAATCCAGCCGTAGTCCGAGTTTCTGTTTCCAAATTAGCGGTCCCGGTTTCTAGTAGCACTCCACAGCTAGTTTCTTCATCTAAATCTGTGACTTCTACGCGCCAGCTGGCACCAGCTACACCCACATCGGCTGGTATGGTTCTTTTAGAGGCACTTTTCTTTGAAATACGTATATATAATACGTTCTTTAAATAAGGTCGCATTCGGACCCGGGGTCCTGCCGTTACTCCGAGGCCATCGGTCGTCATAGCACCTAGTACACCGTCCAGACCTCGTTTCTCGGTCCCAAGTACACCCACGACGACGCCCAGACAACGGCTTCCGCTGAAAACTGGAGAAAAACTGCTGGGAATGCAAATGCCTACGCAAAGGCATATAAGTGCGTTGAAGATAAAAATTTTTTGCTCTTACTTTTTGTGTTAACCTTGAATGTTTGCAGGGCCCATCTATATTCAGCAAAATATTGCTCCGAATCCCCAGCAGGTTGTCATAAGAAGTACAAGTGCAGGTTAGTTTTGGTAATAACGTGTCGTGCGTTTCAGTAATATTTTAGTATCTACAGAAACGACAGTGAAAAGCGTAACACTAGCTTTAAGCAGCTCGCTTGCGAAAACTCCTATATCCGTTGCAAACACCACCACGGTGCAAGTATTACAGAGGCCTTTGCTGGCTGGAGGTATGACAGTTAATTTTAACATACAGGGGATTTTTATTTATAATTTTTTAGCAGGTGTAAATCTTGTCAGCACGCACCAGACTATCCCCGTTAACAAATTAATTCAAGCGAGTGCCAATTCTGCCATCTTAAAAAACTCTGGAGGCAAGCCGAATGTTATTATGATTTCGAAAGGACATCCTTTGACGAAGGCTTTCGTAGCCCAGCAGAACAAAGTAAACTTGGGTGAAATCTACTATTAGAAATGGCTTGAAATAAAACACCGTGTAGCCAAGTAGCAAAACAACTCAGTTTTGGACTCTCAGTATCAATGTCGCTATTTATTGGTAAAGAAAACGTCATTGATTAGTTCAACAACACTGCATTATTGCAAATTACCGAAATCACCGAGTTGTAGATCAATTAACATTCCTTTCGTTGATTTTAGAAATTTTTATTCTCCGAATTTTCTTGTAAACCGGAGGAGTTTATTAGTTCGCCGTTAATTCGTAGTTAAAGCTTACCTGTAATTGTTAATGTTGCCTTTTTATAGGATTTTTTAAAAAGCTCCAAACCAGTATCTGTTGTTCCCAGAACGCCCCTTAAGCAAAATTCAGAGTCAGAACACAGAATAGCTCCCAGTTCTACGGCTGTAAGTTTCAAGAAACATAAATGAACGTTAATTTGATTGTTCTCGTTCTAGAGCAATGTATTTGTATTGGACCTCAGATCCGAGAGCTTAAGCGAACCGGCATTGATTACCAACATTCTGCAGGCGTCCTCAGTTATGGGCGTCGAAGGAGACAATGCGCAAGTTGCACAAGAAGCAACAAGTACTCAAGAATTTTCAACATCGGAAGTGCACATTTCAGGTACTGTTTCCGCAGACTGACGAATACTGTTTGTATCTAGCGAAAGATGATGATTCTTCACAGGTGATGATATTACCACAGTGAGTAGCGAGGTCGTTATTGAAAATACGCCGTTTGCCTCAGAAACTGTCACTGCATCTTGCGACCGTGCTTTGACGCCTGTCAAAGACATGTCGTTAGGTAAGTCATTAGCTAACAACTATTTTCGTTTAACATCACTTTGTCCTTGGAATTCGATTTCAGATGAAGCACTCAGCATATTAGGTCAAGAAAAAAACCCGGGTGCACGGGAGTTGTTTCATTGTTTGGCAGAAGGCTCGGATGATATGGAAGTGCCCGCCCAAACTGTTAACCAAGAAGAGGGAGTTCAGAATGGGAATCACATAGATGCCGAAGTTAGTACCGAACCAACCTTTACAGGTAATTAACCAATAAAAATTGCAAACCGAATCAGCATCCAAACTGAACTGCGCGAAGAATTACTTAACAGTAATGAAAAAGCTCGAACTAATGACAATTTTAAAAATTATTTTGCAGAATATGAACATAGCGCACGAGACGAGAAAGTGTTGCCAATGACTTCCAGTAGCGAAACCCAGAAAATTGACATATTTAGCACGGCATTAGCGTCAGCCGATATCCCCATGGATAACCTTGATTGTGGTACGTTGTCGCGTTAACGTTTGTAAGTTTTTCATGCAATAAATCATGACGGCTTTGAGTAGTGTACATGGAAGAAGCAATTGAAGACGCAGATGCTACATGAACACCCTGACTGTGTCTCGTTGGCATCTCGAATCCAAACTTTACGGTGTTCAAGTACAAATCTCAAGTTTCACTCGTCAGTGTGAAAAGTTGCTCTTGTTACAGCGGCGTGCTATGTATCTAACGTTCTGAACAGAAAGAGAAGAAAGTTGGGCAGTGGCACGTGTAAAGACTGTATAGGGTGGCCAGCAATCTGCATAAATTGTACATTACCCACAGTGCATTACGACGTCAACTTGCCCAATGGTTTTTTCATATCCTCTTTTTGTTCTACGTTCATATTGGTTATTTTTATACTGTACCAGTTAAAGGAAAATTACAAAACAGCCCCAATGTTTATCCCCAGACATAAGACACTAACAAATCCCTTTCAAATCTGCCAAACGATATAAAAACTAATGATTGTTCCGTTTATTTTCCACATTCTGGAATGCATTCAGGTACTGAATAAACGAATAATGGGCGGTTGAATTCTCTGAACATTTGACATAGCAATGGTTTCACATCGGAAAAATGTCACGCGTTGTTAAGAGGTTGGGAAAATATTGCATTTATAAGAATCATCACAAAAACAACTAACGTCATCCGGTTTCATTTACAATCGATCATAAGCAAAAATATGAAGTTTTCGAAAAACGGGTTTGATTGTTATCACACTACACACCTCGAGAATTGTTGAATCACTTATGCTAGTTTCACCAAACCCAAGAAACTATGCCCTTCTTCAGTAACGATATCACGGTAACGTTCCTTTTGGCGAACGTATACTTTATCACCTGCTTCTAGTACTTGGACCACTGCGGTGTAACACGTTACGTCGTTATGGTCCCCGGAATGCTTCGTTATACTACACTGTGCAACTGGCGAGGGTTTAAATCCGACCCTTTCTTCCATGACACAGATTTCGAAACTATTCTCGTTTCCGGCACCCGGATAATACAGCTACACACACACATGGACAATTACTATCTTTTCCTGTGTGATTCGCCCATCTTACCTGTGCATACATAAAGTAGAGGCCTGACTCTCCTACAACTACGCGCCCGTCCTCATCTTCAAGATGGGTATTATTTAATTGAAAAGCTGTCCACGGGGCTGGATTTTTGACAGCCCAGTGACGAACAAGTCCATCTGCTTCGGTCTTGATTTGTGAACGCTCACCTTGCAAATGTAAAGCGCGGACACCTAGAAGAGTCATAGATTTTAGATGTATCTTCACAAGTCTTAAAAATTAGCCAGAAAGCGTAAAAGCAAGCGAACGTGGGTGCAAAGCATGAAACAAAAGCTGGAGCCAAAGTACGTCGTAGCTTGCCTAGTCCGCCCATGTTTTTCGGTTTACTTGAGCGCGACTTGTTCAACCGGTCTCGACTTGCTTTCTTGCTGGACCCAGATCTGGGTTTACCTCGTTTCATATCATCCATGGAAGGCTGCAAAGCTGCTAAACGTTTCATCCGATTTCTAACTCCCTCGGCTACATCAGCATGAAATGTAGAAACACTTCCATCTAGTCTCTGCTTAACCTCATCGAGCTCTTGCCGCAAATCACGAATTTCAGCTTTAAGAGATTGCAACTGGCCTGTCATATGGCTGACAAAGGCCAAGAATGCAAATGAAAGAAACGTAAGTAGGCATAGCAGCAGAACTAAATCTCTCAGCCAGTCTTTTTTTCTTAAGCTCCATGTAACCCGTCCTTCCACTTGGTAAATTGTTTCGTCTAAAATAAAAAGCAACATTATTGATTGAACGAACGTTCTTAAAATCATAAGGAGACCTTCGTAAATGGGGACATTTTCAAGTTTTGATTTGCCGTTGCTGTCTGTACGATCCATGTCACTTAGAAGCGAAACAAGACGGCCTCCTCTCAAGGTGAACTTTAAAAAGACTGGTTAAGTTCTAGGAAGTAAACGATTGGGCTGCAAGTTTTCCCGGTTATTTGCTCATGTTTTGTTAAAAGAATCCAAGCCAGTAATCGTCTACGGGCAATAAGCTTTTTTAAAAGATAACAGAAACTCAAGAAATTGGTGTTAATGCTTAAGGAAGCTAGCAAGTGGGTGAAGTAAGTTACGGAAAGCAAGAGAATGAAACTTAATTTTGAAAGATGACTGAGAAACAGGCACAGAGAGGAAGGAAGCTGCAAAACACAGAGGTTGTGCCCTCCGGCCCTACCTTGCTTTTCTCAGAACGCGTGCGAACGACTATTTCAAATTAGTCCATTTTTAGCGTGTCAAGTAGAGAGACAAGTTTACGCAACGTATTTTAGGTGTGAACGCAATTTTCATTTCATTTAAAAAAGACGTTGTATTCAAAGCGAAACGAAGTAAGAAGAAATGTCTACAGAGTTCAAGGGCTATCAACGTGTTATCATTACATTTGGGCGCGAATTTTCAATTAGCCAAATAGGAAATGCAGGCTAGGAACCATATGTCAAGCATTGAGACGCGACTCAGTGTACAATAAATCTCTCAAAAACACGTAACAGTTAAAGGTCGCGAGCGAAGCTAGTACGTCCTCGCTGTAAATGCTTTCCAGCTGAAAGCGTCTGTTTAGTAAGAAGGATTTCGCCGCGGTTTGATATTCTGATATGGCACATTGTATGGATGCGTAACCTTTGTCGTAACAAAATCGTGCGGCTTTGTCAATTAAGGCGGTTCCGATCCCACAACGTTGATAGTCTTCAGCGACTGCTAGTCGACGGATCCAGGCGACATTTGCCTTCTCTTTGTGACGAACAACCATCGCCACTCCTACAATTCTCTTTTTCCTCTCGCGCAATTCTGTTATATCAGTGATCTGAGAAGGATTCAACAGAACAACGTTCTTCTTCGTGCTTGTATGAAACCATGGCTCGTAAGCTTCGCAAACCCACGTTCCGGTTTTATCATCAGATGGTTGTCGAATATGAAGCTGGGTTTCCATGGCATGCAAGGCGTGGCTTCCGTATACGTAAACCCATAATAAAATTAGAGTTACAGGCACAGATAGAATGCAATACTGAAGCGGGATTCCAACCAATATAAAGAGTAGGGCCGCTAGCATAATAGCAGATTGGTAAGTTAATTCATGGAGCAAGGCACGTAGATAGACACTTTTCCAGGTACTCATAACGGCTCGAAAGACTAACTCGCGAGCGGCAGTAGCATCAGAGTTAGTAAACTCCCGAATTACTGCGTAAATAACTTTGCTCGACTCCATTCTAGACCAAGTGTGCAGTAAAAGCTTGTAATGCGATCAAAAACGCGGCATTTCGGAGTTCTCGCTTTTTCCTGTGAATCTCTAGAAATAAAAAGTCTCTATGTGTAGTTCGATTTGTGGAAGCGTAAACCATTTCAAAAGTACTTTACTACTGGGAAAACACACGAGTTTGAGAATTGTTCAGTGGCGAGATCCCATGCTTCCAAAAAAAAGGACACGTAATTTCGGAATGTTTTGTATACAGCAAGTTATTGACGAGGGGCGGGGATTAGATTAGTGAGCCCAAACCCCAATGAGCCCACCCGCCCAAACGAGCCCATTTCCAAATGGGCCCAACCCTTGGTCAAATGAGCCCAGATTTCGTGCGACTGAGCCCAACTGTGAGTGCGACTGAGCCCAATGTTACGTTAGGTTAGGTTAGTTAGGTTAGGTTGCCGACCCACGCAGTCACAAAGCCCACACAGGCCGGATACAGTGCTTCTGAACATTGGGCTCAGTCGCACTCACAGTTACAAACAGTTGAGCTCACTTGCACGAAATCTGGGCTCATTTGACTATTTGACTATGGGGTGGGCCCATTTGAAAATGGGCTCGTTTGGGCGGGTGGTATGGCGGCCCAGAGAGGACAAAAGTCGGGAACACGAGAAAGTGACCCAGGAACTGAAACAACTGGTACGAACCGCACTTCCTACACTGACTGACACTTTCTCAGCACTTTCTCGCTCTTATTCACACTTCCTACAACGACTGGCACTTTCTCGGCACTTTCTCGGACTTATTCACACTTCCCAAACTGACTGACACTTTCTCAGCACTTTCTCGGACTTATTCACACTTCTTAAACTGACTGACACTTTCTCAGCACTTTCTCGGACTTGTTCACACTTCCCAAACTGACTGACACTTTCTCAGCACTTTCTCGGACTTATTCACACTTCTTAAACTGACTGACACTTTCTCAGCACTTTCTCGGACTTATTCACACTTCCCAAACTGACTGACACTTTCTCAGCACTTTCTCGGACTTATTCACAATTCCTACAAATTATCGGGAACACGGGAACATTATCGCTGGTTTCGGGAACATATCGATATCTTCAGACGCAAGGTAGCTTCCACACTATCGTACAACACAAGCACAACAACTTGGGACCAAGACCAAAAGGCAAAAATATCTTCTTTCGTCTGGTGGTGCCCTTTCTGGCGCTTCTGATTAACATTACGAGAAATGTTTCTCTGCTTTGTCTAAGTACAAACATGGCTGAACTGTATTTTAAACCGAGGAAAGACGTGTCGTAATTGTGGAAGAATTTATTTATTTAAATGGCACTATTTTACTGTTGGTAAAAAGAATTGCAACACACTGTCGTTATTGGAAAGATGTGTTTTTTATTCATAATAATGCTGATGAGAGTTTGGAATTTAAAGCTAACATACTTGGCATTTTCTCCCAATCAAAGTTTGCTTAGTAATACATAATCAATATGGCATGCAAAGTTGTCTATTATAGTAACCACCGCATTCTGGGGAATTTTATTAAAACGAAAGTGTTCAACGCGCTTATCCCTTTCGTCAGTAGACGAAAGGGATAAGCGCGTTACATCGCGCAAAAGTTACTTCATTACATCGCATAATTGATTTAATTTTTCCAGTGCTCAATAAAGCTTTCAAAAGATGAAAGAAAGAAATTTTATTAAGTATATATTGAGAGTTTTTTATCTTTTTATAGTTCAGAAATGTTATTAAGGCTACGGTGCGCCTAGGGCTCTTGTTGGCGATTAACATGGGAAACGGTTCAGGTGATTACGCAAAAACTACTCGTTGGGTTTAAAGAAAAATTTCACTACATATTCAGTTATATAATAATCTACTGCACCTCGAAGCCCGATTTTTGAATTTGCTTATAATAAGGAAGACGAAACATTCACTTGTATTTTTTAAATTTACTAAGATTTTTTTTAGAAAATCTCGACGAGTTGCAGTAAATATTGTCATCCTTTACATTACTGCTGGAAAGATATTTTGAAAGTTTAGCGGTTTTTGCGGAATCACCTGAACCGTTTCCCATGTTAATCGCCCACAAGAGCCCTAGGTGCACCGTAGCCTTAACATGAAACGAGTTTGTTTTGTCCATATTGTTTATATATCATATTGCTAAAACTTTCCG
>JAHZNP010001466.1:0-19516 GCA_020615345.1 Triops cancriformis
TATCACAAAAACTACCAAACAGATCTCTTTTTTCTCTTTATCATAAACTTTAAAAAATCAGAGCTAGTGCACTACATTGCCCGATTTCCATTTTCTGTATAATAAGAAAGTAGCACACATTCAGTCAAAGTTTACAAATTTATCAAACTCCTTTTTTCACAAAAACTCGATGTTGTGTACTAGTCATCACTAATAGCAACTTTACTATCGAAACAATATCTTTGATATTTTGACCGTTTTCAAATTATGGTGTCTGAAATCTTCCCATGTTATTCGCCCATAAGGAGTTTGTGTATACCGGGGCCTTAGGGTTTGTGCGTACTGTTGACAGTAATTGAAGATTAGGTAGTATCTTAAACGTTGAGGTGAAAACTTCTATAAGAAATATAAGATTTCAGCCCTCCGTACTGTAATGCCACAAACGTTTTCTTGAAAACTACTTGTCCGATTTCAGATTTATTCGCAGCAATTCAGGCAATACATACCTATTGCCCGATTTTCGTTTTTTCGTTTATTTAAAAAGTTGAAAATTTTTAAGAGACATTGCAAATTCAATTTGAGCTCTTTTGAAAAAGTGCGCTCCAGGTGCACTAGATACTAGTGTTGCTAACATTGCTGTCAAAATTGTTCTTTGAAATAAGGCGACTGTGTATACCGTGGCCTTAGGGCTGAAAAAATAAGCGTACCCAGGGTGGTAGGGTGTCTTAACCCCACTACCACCCAATTTTTTCCGTAGCGACGAAATGTCCAAAAAATTCAAATTAACCCCTAACCTTCCAGGACTTCTCCGAACCGAAATCCTAGGTACGGCGCTGCTTTTGAGTACTTTTTAAATTTATCAAAGATAGAACTACCTTTAAATATTACATTAAGGCCGGAGCAATGGAGCAAGGGAAATTTCGCTGCTCTGGCTCCGCTCCTGCTTCGGGCAAAAACCCCTTGCTCCACTGCTCCGAGCTCCAGCTCCGCTCCAAAACTCTGCTTTTCAGTGCAATTTCTTACGCGTTTTGCACTACTTCTACCGAGACACGTTTTTATTCTAAGCTGGTAATTTTTTGGAACATAACTAAGTCAAAGGATGCTAGGGTACATGGGAAATGCAAGTCTTACTTGTATAGGTAGGCAAAATAACGCACTAGAAACGATGAATAGAGGAGACTCGGGTCAAAAGTAACGTTACGCGAAAGTAACAAAAATCATAGCTTTTGAACGAAACGTCTCTTGCAGCTGTAAAAAAACAGGGTAATGTCAAATGCAGGGATGTTATCAAGACCGACTTTATCGAGACCGAGACAAGACCAAGACCAGAAGAAACTTCCAGAGACCGAGACAATACCAAGACCGCAAGTTTCGAGGCCAAGACCAAGACAATAGTGATAAAAAACCATCGAGACCAAAGACCGGTCTCGAGACCAAGACCGGTCTCGAAATTCTAATCTGTTTCGCACTTGTTTTTGACAAGAAAAAACTACAGATGTTTAGCCTAAATAAAATCGGTAGCTTAGACCCAGCCTTCAGCAGAAAATTAAATTATATGAACTGAACAAAGCTTACAAAAGTAGAAGTCGTCCCAGAAGTATCTCGAAAATCTTTCTGAGTTGCACAAAACTTGCACGTCGCCACCCATTTTTGCCGTGAAATGTCACAATAGTGCAAGTCTTTAAAACCGAATTCAATGACAGCAGGAACTTTTGCTGGAACAATCTTGCGCTCCATTTCCGATTGGCATTCAATTAGAACTAAACATTCTCAATACGTTGAATGTTTTGTTTATAGTAGTGAAAAGAGGCACATTTGAAGACAGTTCCACAGAATTCCGCGGAAGTACCTTTCACAGCATAGCTCTAACTCCGTTCAAAATGAACGATTAGAACGAATAGGATTAGAAAGGTAGAAAGGGCCACTTGGACATTGCAAAACGGAACTAAATTAATTTGAAACTACAGCAAGTTCCGCTTACATAAGCGTTTCATTCAACGTTTAAAATCGAGACCAAGGCATCGATACCAAGAGCAAGACTGGGTTATTTTTTTTAAGACCAAGACCGACACCAAGATCAGAAGAAAAAATCGAGACAAGACCGAGACAGAGACCTAGATGGCCTCGAGACCGGTCTTAAGACCAAGACCAGGTCTCGAGACCACAACCCTGGTCAAATGCCGTTACGCAGCCTTAAAAGAAGTTGCATGTGAAACGATTGAGATTTAACCGAGATAATCAACTTTATTTGATTTCGCTACATTTTTTAGTGAAAACGGGTAGTACTTTATTGCCCGTTGCGTTAACTATAGCTTACCAAAAAAAATAAAAAAAATATTTTTTAAGCTCACCGAACGCTACTGAACGACACAGTAAAAGCTCAAACGCTATAGTTTCATACTTGTTTTTACAAGAGACCTAGAAGTCCTAGGACACCTGTCGAAACGGTTGTAACAGCCGATTTTTTTACCATGAGGAACGAGTCGTGAAAAACGGCAACGCTGCGTGACGCTGCACTTCCAGCACTTCGGCTTTTGAGAGCCTTTAGGCTAACCCCATGAGAGAGGAGGTTTGGTCAATTCTAGTCTGCCCTCCCTTACGACAGCGGGAGCTTCAAAAACTCAAATTTAGTTATGAAGTCGAGACAACTCCCATGAGTAACTGGCACCGACCGGCTAATCTTTCAGCCAATCAGCAACTGGCACTGAAAAACTGCTTCAATTGCGACGGCCTTTTCGCTCCCAAAACTTCGCACAACCTTTCATACAAGAACCTTGACTCTGGTTACTCTGTGCTTCCAGCCTTGTGGCATTTGAAGCTGCCGCCTCTGCAACTCGCGCCAACCACTTACGACGTTGCATTTCTATTATTTTTAAATTATCTTTTCTTAAAATACACAGATTCTTGACAGAAACTCATCTGAAATGTCCTACTAGTTGTGAAGATTATACCTGTGTGTTTTCATTACGATCTGTAAGGTGTAACATTAGAAATTTGATCGGTAAAGTTTCTTATGGGGAAACGCACGTTAAATGCGACGTTACTTTTGACCCAACGGATTATTCGGTAGTAACGCACGAGATCCTCCTAGTTTGAAGGCTGGTTCTATCTTATAGTACATTTTTGAAAAGCAAACATTGGATTTACAGAGAGCTGAGATACACCTGCGTCTAATGGGTATGCATTCAGGTGATAATTAAGTTCGTGCTACGAGCGAAAACCAAAAAGGCCGTGGGTGTTACTTTTGACCCGAGTCTCCTCTAAGCCGGTGAGCTAGGCTTCGCAGCTTTCCACAGATTACCCTAACTTTTGATAATATGTAACTGCAGCATTCTGCACACATATTTTTTAGTATCAAGAGGCGCTTGTCTCCTCGACCGTAAAAGGCAGCACATGAAAGTATTATGTTTTTACTAGTTCCTACAGTTTGTATTTCACTCCATATCTATAACTAAAGACAACACGCCAAAGATTTTTCCGTGTAATAATGTTTATTGTGCATTTGGTAATAAATTATGCTAGTAACGAGGATAAAATATTGTGGGACGGAAGTATACGATTTGCCCACTAGAAAGGATTAATTAGCTGCGGAATTTCTTCAGCACGCTGCACCAGTGCAAAATTTGTTCCGGCAAGTGCCACTTTTGCATTCCTCGTTCCTGGTACACGCAACGCCGAGGCAGTTTTTGGTCATGCAATGGTTGAAGCCCACAGTGTCGTTGAAGCCACAGAACTGTGTTGCATTACATTTGCTATCTACCCGACAGGCGGGTATACGAAAACCCCTTTCTTTGCGCTGAAACTGTTGACTATCCATCGACTCGACTAGAGAGAACACGATGTATGCGCCAACCAGGGCTAACAAAACCTAGGAAAAAGTATTTAGATTTTTTTGGATAATTTAGTGTCAATTACTATACATTTTTGGTGAACATTTTCGTCCGAAAGGTATGGCTTGCGAGTACTGAGGGACAAACAAGTTTATACTTCTCAGTAGCCTAAGGGACTCTTATATATACTTCGAAAAAGAAAATAATTTTTGTGGGCCCTATGGCTCAGAACTAATAAAAAAAGGAGGAAACGATGTATGTAAAGGATGTAACGAAGTTTGCGCATATTTTTCAATAAAAATTTTATGGCAGACAATTCTCGTAAACAATCTTAACTAGGTTCTTGCACTCTCTGACTTACCATATTCCGACAATTGCAAAACTGCTCGCCCATTTTCAGGTTATTGATTCACAAATGAACTTTTAAATATGAATGCATGTTTTCGGGAGTTGTTCGACATTTTACGTGTAGAGACATATATGACCGAAGGCCGTACCCAAGGTGAGAGGGTTTAAGAGGTCCAAACCCCTTCAAAACTTTAGTCTCACAATGACGAATATTGGAGAATATCCAGTTATGTATTTTTTAAAAAACCGCACATTACCCCCCCCCCTCCAAAAAATAAAATAATAATAATAAAAAAACCCTCCATAACCCCATCCGAAACGAAATTTTCAAATACTGTATGACCTAAACTTCTATAAGAAGTATATCTTCTAGGTAAATATGTATTACCTATAAGGCCTACACTTTATCTCGGAGTGTTTTTTTTTATTATAGTTTCAGATTTGTGTAACAAGTTTTGCGTTTGCACCAAATCGGGAACTGGGAAATAAAATACACTGCATATAGTCAACGAAGAAAGAAACGAAGATTAAATACCAATAAATGTAGCACTAAATCTTTGGAAAGTCATTTGAACTCGCAATCTCGATACACGGTACAAAGCCCCCTGGCCCCTTTTACCCTAGCCCCATTGTCGGTCCGTTTCACAGACCCTATAGGAAGAGAGGTTCGGTTACCTTGTTTATTATCCTAAAATTTCCAAAACTATTGTTCATTGATGTGTTCATTTTTTACCGACTCTAAATATCTTTAGTACACCTTTATAGTTTTTTTTTCATTACTACTGTTTCTTTTGTTCCAATTTCCCACTACTTCGTAAATCGAAAGTTCATTCTCCTCTTGCCTAGGCATGTAAACTTTTCTATGTAAAGCATTCCACCCATTTCTACGAATAGTTTACTTTCGCATTTCTTCTTAAAAGGCGCAACAGTTCTAATGTATTACTTACGCCCATGTGCTCCATATACCAACCAGAAAAGTGAAGCATTGATAGATCTCTAGACATAAAAAATAAGAGGTGGCTGAAGAAGCCCCACTCTCCTTTGCCTTTTTTATTGACTATGCTTCTTAAAGATTTTCCACGAAGAAAACTATCATGTACGTTGTAAATATGTAGAACACTTTGCGAAAGCATGGTTCCAGAATACCTCAGAGCTAGGGATTGATCTAAAATAGAGACCAAAACTAAATAAACGAGCGTTAAATCAAACATGGGCGAAATGGCTGTAATTACAAGATCTTCAAAATTCACGCGGACTACAATGAGCATTTACAGTTAGAATCTCCCATTGTAACGATGGTAAGTATTGCAAGCTACACAACCAAGAAGTTATTAATTTAACAAAAACAATAAGACTTGGGGGGAGGGGACGTTATATGAAACTGGGGCCAAGAAAACTGGATCATTGGGATTTAACGCCGACTATCTTACGCATGAGACAGGAAGAGAAAAAAAGTATAGTAACATTTGGACTTAAAAAAAAGTCGACGAGAAGATTGCAATAAACAAAACTGCACCTCTTACATCCTAAACCTTATCGATGTTTCATTATTTTTGCTAGTAAGAAAACTTGGCACTAAGATTTGAAGCTTTTTTTGACCACGATGTTACAAGAAAGGAATCATCCGTGGTTCACAGTCTTGCTCAATAAGGATTTGAGAGATTGCTCGATGATTAGCCTATGGCTCATACGCTTCACTCCCAAATTCACCAAGATCGGATTGTTCAAATTGGACAACTTCCGTCCATCGATTCCCCGTCTCAGAAACTCGTACTTGTATTCAGACAAGGAGAGGCTATCAAGCCACTCCAACGTATCGTTCGTGTGCCAGTCTTCCAAAGGTTTCATCGAGTAATGAACCGCAGCTGGCTGATTGTCACCCGAAAACACTTCGGGGCTAAAAGAAACGCGTTTCGGCACGGAACCGACAATGCGAACATTGGCGTTGCGGTACGCCATAAAATCATCCGGAGCTGCCCGTAAGCCATAGACTTGCCTTCCATGACCTTGAAATTCATTCGCATGCACCCGGTAGGCCGTATCGGAAAATTCGAACGGCGGAGGCGGAATGAAGTCGTTGGCTGCTTCGCTGTGTTCTCCAAACTCAGGTGGGGGTGGAACAAGGGGAGAAGTCGGCTCACTCAACGCCTCCACATGTTTCCTAATGAGTTTCAAGCTTTCTTTGATACTCCGCTCCGCGACATAGCCCCGTTGCTGCACTGAATTCCGGAAAATGGGCAAACACGGTGCCAAGTCTTCTTCGCCCTCCCCCGCCAGGTTCCCCTTCTCGGAGGACGCAGAACTGCTGGAAAGCGAGCTCAAGGTCGATAAGGTGCTGACCGAGTCTTGGTCCAGCGATTCCCGCTGTTCGGCTTGTTCTGCTTTTGTTCTCAGATGAAAATCCGTTCCGTAATCTGCGTTTTCCGGCGTAACATGGATCACCGACACGTTGCAGCGCTGCTCCGGCTTACTACTCGGATAGGGTACAAAGCCACTGACCACGTACGTGGGCCCTTGTTCCACATTCCGGCCCGATTTGGTGTCGCCCACCGAGATCCGTGTAACATGGACCTTATGGTCCGCCATCTTTTCCAGGAGTTCGTCCTCAAAGCGCTCTGGGTACGACTGAGAGTTCTTCAACCCTGATCTGGCTCGTTGTAACTCCAGCGCAAAGCTCTGCGACTTGGGTATTGACAGTATGGAAGCTTCTTGGCGGCTTACTAGCGGCGGAGGTTGGTGTTTCACCTGAATCCGGATCGGATCGGTCTCTACCATACTGTTCCCCTTCCTCATTCCTTCTTCATGCTGCGAGATCTTCACCCGCCCATTCTGACGGTGATCCTCTTCTATTCGGTTGGAATCCTTCACCGGTTGTCCTTTCCCTTCCACAATGACTAGTCCTTTCATTTTGCCGCAATTGGCATCGCGTTGCTCCTCTCGGTCACTTGAATCGTGGTAATCTGGTTCAGGAATTAAGGGTTGCGCGCTGGGGGGTTTGTTGCTTGTCGCCGTCAAGTGACCATACTCTGGCGTCTCAAACTGGTACCCCATGGATTTGGACATAAGCGAGGCGACGCTGTTACGGGAACCAGGATGGTTGGCATGGGGCAACGGCTTGTCCCGTCGCGGATCACGCAAAGTGAGACTGTGACTCCGGGGAACGGTTTTGGCGCTGCTGGCGGGCCTCAATGTTGCGGAAGATCCTGGCGCACTCTTACGGACACTCATGTAACCTATGGTCTTGCACTCGTCCGGCGAAGCGTAGAGTTTGGCGTTGTTCGCTGGCCGGAAACTGGACATGATGGGCGTGTCCGGTACGCCAGAGACCCGGACTCCCAGTGTGGCGTACTCGGACTGAGCTTTGGAGACGTCGACTTTGACGAGCTGGGACGGAGGAGGGGGAGGGGGCGGAGGGTACTGTGGGGGAGGTACATGGACGTTGATGGAATCGGATAAATTAGATCCTGATAAGCTAATAGGCCTACACTGCTTGACTTTTCGATAGACGCTGCCCTCCGACCGAAGTCCCACCCTGGATTGCTCCACTGGGTCGTTGTCCGCTATTGGAGTAGTGTCGTCCACATCTTCGTCGTCGTCCTCTTCGGACTCTTCCCCTTCATCGTCCCCATCCGTGTGGTCCTGCAAGTAGTTGTCGTCGAGGTCCGGTGGGCAGTAAGGGGTGGTGGGGGGAAGAAGAGAAAAATCACAGTTGGGTGACCAAGAAGTGCGCGATTTGCGCGGGGCGCGGTACAGGTCATGAACATCGTTTTGGCTAAAGCTTTTGCGCCAGAGGTCTTCTTCCCCGGGCAAAACGGTCGTCGAGGCAAGTTCGGAATGCGTCACCTGCTCCGCTGAATTGAGCCTGGTGAGCACTTCGTGATTGCTCTGATTCAGGTCTGGACTACTATGGTACTCCTTGTGGAGCTTGAGTAGCTCATGGGCCTGTTTGCCATGGCGAAGTCGCTTCATTTCTGACACGCTAGCGTACACCCGTGGCGGACGCGGCGCTGGCACTGCTTCTGGTTCCACGCCGCGCAACCGGCAACGCGGAGACACGATCGACTTGGCGTAATGGGATTTGGGCCGAATGGTTGCCGTTCGCATTTCCTCGGGTTGGTTGTAAAAGACATCGCCACCTTCTTTATGCAGATTTTCTAGAACAACGATCAAAGAGACAGTGAGTTTTACAAGAAGATTTCGCTGCCAGATGAAAGATTTACCCAATTCTTTGAGTTCGGAAACTACCGATCGCGCACGTGCTTTTCCTACACTCAATGTCGTTCTTGGATCCCTCTGCGGAGGCATAGGCGGCCGAGCTAATACAAGTAAAAATGTTAAAACTCAAACAGCTACAGACTCTGAATAAATGTATCTTATATTTCTTTGTGTTTTCTAAAGTTATCCTCAGCGTATTTTCATGCGATATTAAATAACAATAATACTGTAATTCAGAATTGCTGGACAGGTTATGGACAAAGCTAACCAACGGATTTTCTTACGCAACATTACACGTGACTCAAAACTTGATATAGGAAAAATAATTACAGTGGAACCCGCTTTATTACATAGGCTCAGGACCGGACGAACTCTATGAATTTACGCGGAGTTTGAATTAAAACGGAGTTGCCTTTTACAAGGCTAAGAAACACGAAATGAAAGCAAATATCTTTACACCTAAAATATACTTGTATTATAATGTTACTGGTCAAAGCTTTCGCTATTTCTTAGGGAAAAAGTTCATCATGGAAAGTTTCGACTCGCTGGCTAAGTGATAGGCTTGTGTGCTTCTTCCTCGACATCTTCACTTCCCGATTCACAGTGCGCTACTAAACATGGACTAAGTAACCTATACGGCTCGCCAACGATTAGGCGAAAGGTCCGTGGCTAAAGATTAAGCTGGGATACGAGTTTTTTCGAAGCCTTTCTGGGAATTTTGCGGCCTCCTGGTTTCACGAATTGGCCTTGCGATTGCCTATGAAATTAGCTGGAGTTACGTAGCATTTTTAAATGACTACAGCGACTCAGTCTTTTTATGAATTTAGGCGGTTTATGCGATTATGCGATATGAAATAAAACGAATCCTCTCTCTCCAGAATTAAATGGGAATAAAACAGGACCGCATGTTCAATATGAATTAAGACGGGTTATGAAATTAAGCGATATGAAATTAAGTGGGTTCCACTGTACTTAATCCTTCACGTATTGTAGTATATTGGCCTAGCCATGATTTCAGTTCAGAGCGGGTTAATACTTTTTATATAATTCTTCTATGTTCGCCATTATATATAAAAAAATCGTGCTGGAGGTAAAACCTTCTAACTCCCCTGGTACGGCCTTGCGTAGGATATACTGTTTTGTTATAAGAGAATCTGTAATTACCTCCGGGTAGTTTTCTCGGGAGTGTTAAACACTGGCGCATGTTATCCGGTTTCTCAGCTTCCATCGCTGAGGCGTCGGGTAACGAACACACCGTGATCGATAGCAGGTCACCAGAGTTTCTAATAATTTCGACGACGGCTTCATGAGACGCTTGGGAAACATCTTCTCCGTTGATCTAATTAAAAAT
This sequence comes from Triops cancriformis, assembly GCA_020615345.1. Classification (NCBI taxonomy): domain Eukaryota; kingdom Metazoa; phylum Arthropoda; class Branchiopoda; order Notostraca; family Triopsidae; genus Triops; species Triops cancriformis. Next base: position 9,724 of record JAHZNP010001466.1, read on the forward strand.
AATGAGCTAACTTGTACTAATAGCCTTTCTTGCGTCAAGGTATACGTTCAGCAGAAAATCCCCAGCCTTCAAGCCCGCCCTGTCTGCCACACTGCCTGGCTCCACGCTATCCAAATACTGCATGGCTGGTAGTCGATTGTCACCAGCGTGTAGTTTCAGCACAGGCGAGGTCGCTTTTGCGCCGCGTAGTACGAAACCAAAGCTTTTCTGTCCCTTTCGCAAAAAGACTGTCCGGGGTTCTCCAAAACTCCTAAACACAAAGGCTAGATTATATGTAACACACGGTAGTCTTACACATACGGTGCTTTCCAGCGAGGCGTCGTTCCGTAACTTTGAGCAACTAGTTCCCTCCTTCCAACTACTCTATCAGTGAGCGATCCAGTTTCGGAATAAACTGACATCGCATTCCGTGTTTGTGGCGCCGACAACGGTCCCAAGTTTTTGCCAGGGTTGCGAAGTTGGACATCTTGGACGCAAAACGGTGGGAACAAACCGTTTTTGTCCCTTATACTTCCTTCTAAGAGGCCACAGTCAGTGGACCCAGTCACTAAACATGTAATTGCATTGAAAACACGTGATATTCACAAGGTTTGTACAACTTTTTCCTACGTACTAAACTATGAAACTGATCTGCGAGGTTTCGCTCCTACGGAAACATTCACGTGGTACATCGACGACGAATTCCACGTAAACATGGGCTAATTCAAAAACTAATACTTTTCCGTACGACCGTATTTTCGCCAATAAGCTTTAAGCGTATCTGTTCTTTTTTCCGAGAATCGACGTAGGATTTCGCCTATTGCCGTATCTGTTCTTAACATTACACAAATTCACTTGAACATCGTGAACACAATGTAGATTTATTCCTAAGTAAGTAAATCAAATATAGATGCACCCATTTTAAATTATTCGAGATTCGAAATAAAAGTGAAATATACCAAGGGGCTTGGTAAAGTATTTTTCTTAGATACAATGGAAACCGGTTAAGATGAAACCTGTTAAGACGAAAAATCGGTTAAGACGAAATAACATTCCGGTCCCGACAGGATCCCATCTCATTGCATCGCATTACAGTGGAAATCGGTTAAGATGCAACTCTGTTAAGATGAAAAAAAAATTCCGGTCCCTTCGATTTCGTCTTAACCGGTTTCCACTGTACACCTATAAGTTGTACTCTGCTCAGACTTCATTAGAATCTCGTGAATTACCACATAAATGCTTCCACTGAGCTAAGGCTTTATAACATCTTCATGGTAAGTGTTAAAACACTCAAAATAACTCGTACCCTGATAAAACACGACAGCTGATTATACTTTAAAAAAAATTCCTAAATACATAATACGGTACTATAAGTTTCGTTTGCAACCAAGTTGAACCAGTTAAGAACCTACCTTTGACAGTGTCACCAATACGAAGCTGAAGGTGTCCCGGTTCGGGTGACGAGTAATTCTCCACAACCGTAACTACGCGCCCAGGCATTATGAGTGCCATCGGAGACGGAACAGCCCGTTCAAAGCTGTCGGCCGTGGGCGTGGCATCGTAACTCCCCGCACTGCCGCTACTTGACGTTCCGACGCCAGAACTTTCACTCGTTACATCGCACTGATCCACACCAGGTTTATCTACAACAAAATATTCTTCAGTCTGTATTTTTATTTATTGATTTATTTATTGATTTCTTCGCGTATCCTTATCTGTATTCTTAACTTCTTTTTCATTTCCATAATATTTTATTGAGTTATTTTTTTTATTGCCTCGTCCCGTACTTACCGTTGTGAACACTTCCTGCTGCAGAGGCGTTATCTTCACTATCGGCCGTGCAAGACGACGAACTGCCCGTTTCGCTCCGAATGGACATGGAACTAATGGACAAAGGACCGTGGTTTAACCACCGATCGGTCGTCGACCCAGCAGGTGGCGCTAGTGGCAACGCTGGTAGGACTCGTACACCGCCGCTGATGGTTGACGTGGTAGAAGAAGACGAGGAAGACAAGCACGGGGACGGTAAGGGTAAATTTGAACAAGACGTCGACGTAGGCATGCGAATTGGTGCGCTCGAATGTTTGCGGACAAAACCCGTGCCGGATTTGCGTCGTTTCGGGTTATAGGAGGGATTTTCCTTGAAGGGCACTGCAAATGGCAACGAAAAGAGAGGGAAATAAATACTGGACTCGAAAATGCCTGTAACGTGAAAGCACAGGAATAAAATCCCATGATGTATTACCGACATCATCTGGTCCATGTCGGTGAATTAATGCGGCCAATTCGAGATTCCCCGCAATGACCGCCACTTGGTAGGGCGTCTGATTGGCGTAATTCAAGGCTTCCTTATCCGCTCCCCGGAAGAGCAAAAGCCGGGCGCAGGCTTCTTGGTTATTAACCGCGCAGACGTGCAGTGGCGTGTTGCCCGACGCATTCCGTGAGTTGATGTCGGCGCCGTAGAACAGCAAGTGTTCCAAATGTTGCACGAGCCCATTGCGACAAGCCTGGTGCACTTCGTGCCACCCTTGAGCGTCCTGCACCCCTATCACGGAATAATCGTGCAGAAGGGCTTCGCATAACATCGGCGCTGCGGACACCAAGACGGCATTGTACAGCGGACTGGCGCCTTTGGCATCGCGATAGTTGGGCGATGCACCCAGATCGAGTAACGTGCGTACAGCTTCAATATTGTCTTTCTCCGCCGCTCGATGAAGGGCTGTCGATCCACAACGAGTGCGGTAGTCTAATAAAGCACCACCCCCGACCAGTGCTGACAATAATGCAGTCGGCTTGTTGGTTATGGCCGCAAGCGTTAAGGGCGTTTCTAATAGATACAAGTCAAGAATTAGAAAAAAAAATAACGGAAGCAAACTATAATGGTTACCTCCAGTCTCGGGGCAATGGAAATTTGGATCTAAGCCTTTGGCGCACATTTTGGTCACTTTCTCAGCGTTGCCGGACATGACGTAGTCCAGAAACTTTCGAAGATTGACTCTTGTATGTAAAACGCGGAGCTGTTTTTCGTCCAAATTGAGCATCTTATACACGCGCCTTTTATACTTGAGCTATAGGAAAAATAAAGATACGTTTGAATAAAAAATACAGAAGCGTTATGTCAGTAAGTTTGATTTACAAAATTCACGACATTCCTACTTGAAAGACGAAATTGATATAAATGTACTGTTGAACACTTAAAAGACATGTTCCTGTTGTAGATTACTTTCCTGGGCGACTATGAAGGTTTTCGGTAACAATACAAGAACTGCAGTATTCCAAACTATTACGCTACTATTTTAGTACTAAAATGGACTTTGCCTAAGAACTTCTAAACAGCCAGCAATGAAGACAAACCGCAGTTAATCTAGTGCAACTGATAGATACCAATGTAATTATTAGAGCTACAATACAGCGTTCTAGTGAGTTTTCGTACTATTGTCCACCATTCCTAAGTTCGACTCTTCATTCATTAAAAGTTATTTGACCACCGCTTAACGTTCAGTACTGTAGGAAAAAAAACGGGCACAGCAAACGGCTCTATAGTACCGCCACGGCAGTTGCGCGCGCGGTGTCCCACTCCATCGTCTTTCGAACGTTTCGTGACCCGCAGCAATGCTTTCTCAGTGGCGTGCTGTTGGCAAAGGATGGTTTGCTGGGCCCATTTTTTTGCCGAGTACTGTACATTTGTCAAACACCTAATAGAGCTAACAAGGAAAATTTTTGAAAACAAAAAAGAATAAGACTTTTTAATTTTTCAATTTAGAAATAAGGGAAAGTAAAACAAAGTAGAAAACGAACATTGTTCCGGACGTTCCTGAGATACCCAAGCACATTTCACCTACAAAGCTAACCCCGGGCAAAATAATTTATTGCTGTCTTGATTCAAAGCACAGTCTGAAATAGGTAGGCTACGGTACAAAAGCTTCGCGCAAAAATTAGGTAAACAAATTTATCACCTTTCAGGCGAACATGAGAAAAACCAAGGCAAATGCGAAGGATATGCTGCAGTACTTAATTAACGAACAAAAAAACAAATGACGTTTTCTGATCTACTATCTGCGGGGAGAAAGTAAGCAAAGTTTTTCGGGTCTTCGTCAACCGTTCAAATCGTGTACATGCATACATAATAGCATGTGACAATCATCTTCCATATCTTTCTATGAACGAAAGTAAAAGTTGATATGTGCATAGCATATTGTTGCTGTCTTTTTGGTAGAGTTTGGAGTTATTGAGAATACTTCGCACGAAATCCATTTCCAAGCTATGCATCAAGACAAATACGCCCTAGTGGGGGGGGGGATAAAACTAAGTATATGTGCAATCCGTAGAAACGCCTCTCAGGAATGTTACGACATTTTCAAAGAGAAATGCGAAACCTCAGGGTAATTATCCATCAAGGCGAGAGTATACAGACTTCTTATCACTTTCCGTATCTTATTTCGATGAATAAATTAAAAAGAAATAAACTACTTTAGACAATCAACTATCCATCATGTATCAGCGCGCAACATATATGTAGCGGGCGACAAAATTTCCGCTATGGTCAGAAAAAGACACACCAAACAAATATAGTGAAGAATATACACAAAACACGTCAGGGAAAATTTTGCGTACGTTATCGTCAAATAATTGGAAAGAACTCGTGTAAATCAGAGGGTGCAAAATTTATTCGAAAGTCGTATCCCGATTCTAGTGAACTTTGGAAGTAAATAACAACAAAGTCCAATAAACAGTAGGCCTTTCTTTGTCGACATATATCACAAGCTCATTCGCTATGCAAAATGCTTCAAGCGAAGAAGCGGTCAAAAGCGCAACGGGCGTCTTTCTTGAGCCAAATTTCACGCTAAAGTTTCTACGCGGACGGACAAACGAATTCCTGTGCTTATGCTCCTCTGCGCACAAGAAATTCAAATCCACACACAAAAGTTCCATTGTAAAAAGAACGTATGGCACAGTTTTTCATTTATCATGCTGTACTTGTAGTTAAAGGAAAACATTTAATCAGAAAACTTGCTTGACAGCTATCCTTCGCAGGGTTTTCCCATTTTCAAACAAAGCGGGTACTATGTAGTATTTAACACAGTGCTACAGCCCAGCTTTGGCCCTAACAGAACCATTGAGATAAAGAAAACCACCATACCTCGAGATATCCAACTCGGCCAGGGAAGGGATAATCGGAAATCGGACGTTCTTCATCAAGGAACTTGCCAGCTCTGCCATTAGATGGCGGATAAAAGAGTCCATAATTGAAACTTTCCTTCAGTTCCTGCAAATTGAACACAAATAGCTGTCATAATCCATCTATTTTTAACCAACTTTGATTCTGTGTTAAAATGCATGCAAGATCTGTCAAGTCACTTAAGAAAACGTAGCATTCGAATGAAAAAAATGGATGACCTACCCGGTACCAAGAAGCTACCTGCGAACCCAGCCAACGCCACATAGGAAAGCAAGACAAAATGAAAACGAACAAACAAGAATGGATAAAAAAACCCAACCAAGCACTAAAATTAGCACATAGCCATGTTATACATCTCCTTTTTTCAAACGTAAAAACAACGCTTTAAAAATTGGCGTTAATAGAGGTGACGCAAATTAGTCGTAAAACACCATTCACAAAATGACTATGGCTATTAAAGAATTCTGCCAAAGAAGATGACTTTTGTACCTTCGGTATAGCTGCCAAACACTGCTGCTTCACGTCCCATACAATCACTTCCGGTAGGAATTGTAAACACTTTTGAATATTCAGTTCGGGAACAAAAATGCGAATAGAAATCGGTTCCGTTGGCTCGGCAATATTTTGGTCCTCGTGAGCATTCAGCTCCTCGGTTACGCTATCGTCTCCCATTGCTATTCGTCACCGGTATCCAATAACATTACGAAATCTTTCCAAAAACTGGTCCTACAGCTGGAAAAAGCCCGAAAATAGACCATGAGTTGAAAAGTCATAAATCCACCCAAAAAAATTCACTTAGACGGTAATGAACCAGATTCGCTTATCAAACACAATGTAATACAATTTCGCAGAAGTAAATGTCAAGTAGTATGTGACGATATCAGTGATAACAAAACGCTACGCTAACCCTTCCGAAAAAAAAAAACTTGGGCACGCGACTCACAACTCAACTATACTGGCCTGCTGAACTGCTTCAAAGAAGAAATTGCCAAATGGTTCCTCGTATTAGACGAGAAAGCCCAACGGATGGCGCCTATTACGATATCGTTCCCACTGCGGATATTCTATTTGCTGCATTTAACATGGGAGTTCCGCCGGTTTTCAAAGGACGCATTAACATGTGTCTCTGCATACTATTTTCTACGCCAAGGAATTTATCAGAATGGACTTTTGTCACGAACCTTGAATAAACACGTAAGAGTGTTTTTTGGGGATTAGCCGAGACAGTTTTATCTAAGTAGATCAATGACAAAATAAACCAGAACCTTGAATGCTCCGAAAAGGGGGAGTAACCTTGACAACTCACTTTAAAGTCTGAGGGAAGGTGTCAGCCACACCACGTTCCAATATGGGGTAGCATCGTAAATTGATAACGAGCACACCTACCTGAGCTAGATCAAGTGTCTCCCCAAACGTATTTTTTTATCACGAAAGTTAATAGTCTCAACACCCCTAACAGCTTCTCTGGGTACAACTCCCGTACGTGAATAATAAGAGAAACGCAGTTTCATGGGATTGGGGTTTAAAAACATTCTTAGTACCGAAATTTCAATTGAACACAAGAGGTCCAGACATCCTAATATCCAGTTAGCAGTATACTACAAGGTTTAACAATCTAACTGGGCAACGAGTATAGCTTTATGGCCCCTTAATTTTCAGACAGCCTAGCTTCCTTTATTTTCATCCACTAACGTTCCGGCTACCTCCCACGAAGATTAAAAACATACCATATATTCTTCTTAACGAGTTAAACTTAAATTTTCCCTTTCTATCGTTTTATTTCTAAAATGTTTGGCCACTCGTTGTGTAGTTAAGGCCATAATGAGAGCAAGACACTTATGGCCAAGTAGCAACGAGCCCGGTGCAGACAATTTCCCAGATACGGTTGAATATTTTTGCGTAATTTTTACGACAATAAGTATTAAGTGGAATTTGGGAATGTGACTTCTTAATTTTTTAATGAATGGATTAATTCATAAATAACAACTTACATCTATATTAAGTGCAAATTTAGATAATATCTCAATGTCATTCCACGCAACATTGTCTTCACAGTTTTCTTTTACTCTGAGGTTGAACACTTAAAACGGTTCATCCAGTTGTACAAAATATTGCACTAAAAACGTAAAAAACACACACACAAAACCAGCTGATAAATAAACTGTACTTTCTAATCTATGTTACGGCTACGTCGGAGACGTACAAGTTTCATTTCGCAAAACTAACATAACTTATTACTGCAAGGCTCCTCGACGACACCACATTCGCAAATCTCATCAAAACTTTACAGCCGCAAACATTTAATAAGTTTTGAACTGTATTACGGAGATCGTACACACGAAGTCGCCATGTTATTTGGCCATAAGCGGCCTACCTTCTCCTTGATTCCAATTCGTGACTGTTTTTCCAAATCGACTGACACTACCGCACTGTATCCCAGATGAGGCCAAACAACTGAACTGAATCTAAGACAAATTAAACAACTTAATTTGAAGTCTGCTCCACTGTGAATACAACTTACATAGACATTAACCGGCGATTCACATGTGACACAAAGAACAAAGAAGACACTTTTCTTCTCGAGCTCCTTCTACGAATTTGTCTAAGGAAACTTTTAAGTTATCCGTAGTCCACAGAAGATACCCAGTTTTTTAGCTATGCATGTGATTTGTTTAAAAAATGAAAAGTAGGCTTTTGTTTGCAGACCCCCTGGTTTAGCATACCAACATAATCACTCTGGCAAATAAGTCACGCGCTATAAAGCAACAGTGACTAACTGTCTCACAGAATACAAAAAATCCTTCCCGTGTTATGAGGATAGCGGTGAAGTTGATACGATTCTGCATTCTAAATGCGAAATCAAGAAAGGAGGAAACATTTTAAAAATTCTATATTGAAGGAAAACATAGGCTACAACTTGTAGCGAAGTAAGCAACTTATGTAAACATGACGTTCGCGAAACTTGGTTTCATATTTCCTTGTCCATTAATGGGAATCGAAAACGAGTTGAAAATATAATATTATTTTTTTATGACGGAAACTTTTGAAATATTGCATCACACATAGGCTAACTTTACTCACGGTGAATTCACGAGATGCTCATATATTACCAGGTGATTTGTTGATACGGTAGCGACACCCTGACGGAAGCAGAATTATATTCAATAGAATCTCGCTACAAGAAACCCTGCTATAATAAAGTGTCGGCTATTGTAAAGAAGTCGCAAGGTCCCAGGTTAAGTAAATGCGCAGGAAATCCATCCGATATAACGAACTCAATATACCGACCATGTTTTTATCCCCCAGGTTCTTTATAGCGAGATTCTATTGTACAAGCGGCAACTGTAATTCCTGCCTTTCCTCTAGCAACGTTTAAGCTATATTTACCTCTTAGGAGGAGTACGTCTGTCAAAGTACAACTCGTTCAATTAAATTCTGTTTACGCGCCTTTCCGACATACGCCGAAACCTCAGGAAATTTTAACCGATGAATGTAGAAAGGTCAGTAAAACAAAATTCGAACCCAGTGAGAACGAGAAACCGTCCAACAAATGCAAATTTCCCTTTTGACTTATCGAGATCTAAGGTTATGGGGTTGATAAATCAAAGAAATTCATAAATCAAACAGTAAGATAAAGCCCTAAGTACTTGTGTAAACTCCCAAACCGCTGCTAGTTCAAGACAAAGACCAGATGGCTCGAAACCATTATTTTCTTTTGAATACCCTTAATTACATTTTATTTTGCTAAATCATGGTAATGCGATGTGGTCCATAAATCCTATCCATGACGGTCCACTTGGATAGCGGACTGTGGGTCAAAGCTAAAAGCAATGCCGAATGTATCTAATATGTCGCGCAAAACGACGTAGCTATCCTAAAAAACAAAAGAGAAAAGAAAACTTGTGACCGTCAAAGTGCTTATCCCTTGATCTAACGGTCAAGTTACCCGGCATTCTCATAAAAGACGTACAGAAAATCTAGATCGATGTAACGAAGACGTCCCAACTTCTGACATTCGAAACGCTATTGGAACCCTCTACTGAAATTCAACTTCCAAAAACGTCCACATTAGACTCTCAACTTGTCTGTTGTTGTTGACTGATGGCGGCTTCTGAAATCAGCTTCTATTCTTTTCACTCGACTCCCAAGTGCGAAAAACTTCCTTTCACCTTAGCATCACGAATAAACTATTGTTCAGCTTCCGTGTGAAAATCAGCAAAGGATTTTTCAAGGACCTCCAAAGGTTAATGTAACTTGCGTTACGCACATCTCAACATTGAAGATACTACCTAATCTTCAATTACTGTCAACAGTACGCACAAACCTTAAGGCCCCGGTATACACAAACCCCTTATGGGCGAATAACATCGGAAGATTTCGGACACCATAATTTTAAAAACGGTCAAAATGTCAAAGATATTGTTTCGATAGTAAAGTTGCTATTAGTGATGACTAGTACACAACATCGAGTTTTTGTGAAAAAAGGAGTTTGATAAATTTGTAAACTTTGACTGAATGTGTGCTACTTTCTTATTATACAGAAAATGGAAATCGGGCAATGTAGTGCACTAGCTCTGATTTTTTAAAGTTTATGATAAAGAGAAAAAAGAGATCTGTTTGGTAGTTTTTGTGATA
>JAHZNP010001467.1:0-19497 GCA_020615345.1 Triops cancriformis
GGAGAGTAGGGCTCGTTCGGACATGGGGCGTACAGGGTTGCTCGACTAATCCAGCGACGCAGAGAAATAACTTTTGTAATAAAATTCTGTAGGAACTTATAATGTAGATGGTTCTTGTGGATAAAGAATAGTTAGTCCGTGTAAATATCCTACGCGTAATTAAATATTCCCAATTTCATGTTAGTTGTGGTTTTAACCGTACAGGTATCCAATTTATTTACTCAAGATGACTCTTAAACAAGTTGACAGAATGTAATAAATTAACAGTTAAAATTCTAAATCTTTGTTATGCTAGTTTTTCATTTTCTAAATTGAAAATGGTTCCAAGGCAATTTCGGACAGTGTTAATGGGCTCCTTCCAACAGATAGCTAACGTACACGTTTGAAATAAATTAATGGCTTCTGTTTCTTAGCTTGTGGATTTTGAAGTCTTTATGCTGTTTTATGAATGCTACTGTGTACTTTTCCTCAGTTTTTAACTTTCTACTTGCGTATTGCATAATTAAGTTTTCCTTGAAATTTGCTACTAAAAATTAGTTTGGTCCGAACGTGCTCCACGTCCATCCGAAGCACCTTCGGCTAAAATATGAGCTTGTAAATAATGAGCATATCACCGACTCCTAAATTTCGAATAAAAAAATACGATCAAAAGGGGGGGGGGTGAAAAAAAAATTCCGCACCGGGTACCATCTGACCTTGCTACGCCACTGGATGTATACGGTTCTTGTGATAAAGAAAAGTTAGTTCGATCTCAGCGTTTAGAAGGTATGTATGTTCGTGTGAGAATCCCAGGTGTTATTAAATATTCCCCACTTCACATCATCAGTGGTTGTTTTAATCTTAAATTCTTATTTTCTTACTCAAGTGGACTCTTAAGCGGAGCGTCAGTATAGGTTACCAGTTAAAAGAATTAGAATTCTAAATTTTGCTAAATTTTGCACTATCACTGCTACTGGCAAAGAATACAACTGTATTCTAGCTGTATTTTAGCAGTGATAGTTATAGGTCGCCAAAGAAAGAAACATTACGGACCCCTTTTGAGAACGTGCAGGAAGCAGCGAAGGAGGTTTCTTAAACAACATACCAACGTGCAAAACAGCGAAAAATGTCAAATTTCCAAAACAATTTTAATAGATGAAGTTAAATGTGCTTAACATATATTAAGCACAGAGCAGAGAGAAAGCAACCAGGAGATACAGTGGGGTCCACATAACGATTTCTGATACAACGATAATCCGCGTGTACTGTTTAAAAATTTACGGAATGGTTTGTGTCCCATATAATACAATGATAATGAAGTCCGCTTATATCCATTTCTCTCATAACGAAATTCCGCCTTCGCCGGTGAAATTTTCAAGCCCCTGTAATTTTCCGATGGTTTCCAACTTCGTCTACACCGATGCTATATATTCGGCTACGCCACTCAGCCCAGTGGGTCTCAAACTTTCATCTCGTGGCGCCCCTTGCATGCAGGACTTATGTGTCGCACTCAGTCCCAAACTTACGTGTGCTAAACGTAATTTCAGTCAAACTGTCGTACCATGTCCGGTCGTCCCTATAAGCAACCGAGGTGCACTAGGGCGCCGCGGTGCACAGTTTGAGAACCGCCGGCCTAGCGCTTCATCGTTTCTCTCAGGATTGTTTGACTGTTGTGGCGTCGTAACTCCATTTCGGCGCCCTAAGATCATATTGGCGCCCTAAGATCAAATTGGCGCCCTAGGCTTAGAAAATTTTGGTAAACGTGCGTACTGTGTGTATTGCTGGCTACGCCCCTGTTTACACCAACGAATCTGCGTGAGCAAGGAAAAAAGAACTGGCTCTTTCCGAAGACAAGAATCAAGTGCTCATGGAATACATGGAGTACCCGGTACCGCACAGGGCTTTACATTTATTCTTGGCGACAATGAATTTCAAACATTCTGGGAGCTAGCGCTGAAATTTATTATTGGCAACAATTAAACTTACTTACGACCTTGACAAAAGTTTAATTTCTAATATAACTAATTCGCGAAACGAACGAAATTACATAAAAATACATAGTTGTTACCGTGAAGAAGTTTACATGAATAAAACTGTTGAAATACAATTGTAAAATTACAAACAACTATTGCTATCGGAACTATTACGTAAAGTTGTAAGATAAATAAAAGTCATATTTACAAAAAAGTCAGACTGAAGTCAGTAACACACACGATTGCAATTTTACTACTAAATTCGAGTAAAATTATCGCAACTTTTTTATTATTTATGATATTATATTTACAAGAAAATGTTGGTATTTCATTTTAATGTTAAGTTGTTGTGAAAAACACACGCAAATGCATGCAATAATACAAAAAAATTACTTAATAATCATTTACAAGGAAATTGTGGTAGGGTTGTATTGAAAAAGTTGTGAAATCATTGTAATTTTAAAATTTTTTGTACAGTGTAGTCAGCCATATCCCAAGTAGCTCACGTTCGTTGAAAAGACGTCTAATAGACGGTTGAAGGCTGAAAAGACGTCTATAATACGCCTAAAAAACGCTTAGACAACCTGTTTGCTACTTGGGATGCTTCTTTTCTTGGTCGGATTTTCGATTACTATCGATCATTCTGCAGTCGATCCGATCAAATTTTACAAAACACAAAAAAGAATTGATCCAGACCGAGAAAATCCCGATCCGAACAGATCCGATCATTTACTTAATTATCAAAACTACGACAATTGTTAAAAAAGTGAAATAAAAAGAGCGGACAAGTTTTACGTTATGTCCACTAGGTGGCCTGATTTTGATCGGCAAAAATATCCCTGTCATTTTAAATTACTACGCCGATCCGGACAGATCCAACGAAATGATCTGGTATGATCTGATCAAATCTTTTTTGAAAGATCCAGAGCACTGCTCTCCTAGACTGTCTCTTCGCAAAGATTCGATAATCGGTACTGCGATAGTTGTTCCCTTTCTCTACCAGATGGCCAAGAGAAAGGAGCTATCTGGAAGAAAGCTTTGAAGCTTTGGTTAATAGGTGGCAGCAACGAGCTTTTCTCATCTAAAACAGAGATCGCGATAACAGCAACCAGCGACTCGCACTTCCTTTCTTCAGTCGGCGTCGGGCCGTCGTCCAATTGTAAACGCTGGAGAGAAGGAGGAGAGTAGCTGACAGCGGCCCTGACGTGAACTCTTTTGTTTAGTGTGTTGTGGTCTATTTTACATCCTTTTCTCTGTAGGAATTACCGTGTAAAGTGCGTGCATTATCTTCAAACGCTCAACGTGATGGTAAGCTTTTCTTGTTGAGGTATTTGCTCCTCAATTCCCACGTCTTCTGTCACTTGTTCTTCCTTAAATCTGGCCTGCTCTTTGTTTAATGCCCCAACAAATGATTTTTAGCCCAGGCCTCTTTGGCCCCGTCTTCCTTTACATTCGCGCATGACTGAAATGTACTTTTCAAGCCTTGTGCAACTTTCCTGTCTTTTTCTTGGGGGGGGGTGCTTGCTCTCAAAACACTACAAAAGTCCACAACAAAATGGTACACGGCTCGAGCTGCTTGCGTTTGCTACATTCCAGTTTTTAATGTACACGGTGCTTCAACTTTAATTACAATAGTGACGCACGCTCCCCCCAAACCCGTGTGTATAAATAGTTTACCTGCGCACATGATCAAGGCACTACCATTGATTCTCCTATTTGATTTTCCCTCATTTTCTACAGGATTGTAGGACGTTTTCTCGACCTTAATAAATTTCGTCACCGCCCGCAAACCGGAATCAATCCATATCCTCTATCGTCTAATAGCTTTTACCGAGAAAAAGCCCAGGAGAATTTTTCACTTGCGGATACCCCAGCAATTAATTACCCAAGAAACGTCGAAATTTTCCCAGCTCCATTTCCGTTTACAGTGGATTCAGTTTACCGTAGAAAAAAGTGTCTAGTTGTATACGGCGCTCGTTCGGACTTGCGTATGTGGGTGACACACTTTTCACTTGGACTACCACCAGTTCGAAAGTGTGTGAAGGCAACAAGGAGGCCTGGTAGACTCATTTCAGTAATCTCGTGCTGTCAAATTTCTCACCCGGTTCTTCTTGGGGAGACTTGGGTTCTCTCACGCAAATAACCGTTCTAAAACCGTTAATCTCTGAAGATTTCAGTTAAGTGCGTCCGAAGCATCGTAGAACGGACTAGACATCGTTAGCCATTCCGGATTAGTTCGCGTGGAAAACGTTGGCAAGCTTGAACAAGAAGGAAGTTCCAAGTTTCGCTCCGCTTCCCTTTCCAGCCTTGACCACGCCCTTGGGGTGGTTCTTTGGATGCCTATGGTTGCTGTGACGGCTAACGGAGGGGGCGGAGCTCGAGGCGGAGGTGGTGGGGCTACGAACATGTCTGCCATGGCTTACCATGCTGCCAACGGCCATGGCCACGCCCACAACACCAACATCTTAGCTGCGGCGGCTGCTGCCCATGGCCACGCCCATCACGCTCACTCTCACCTCTCCAACAATTTCTACAATCACGTGTCTTCTAGCAACATGGCCGGTGCGCCCCCCGCCCATGCCCATCACAACCCCAGCTCACATAACAACCAAGGGGGTGTGTCATCGGCCTCGTCGAGCTCAGCAGATGTGCAGCCCGATCGACCAATCGGATACGGAGCTTTTGGCGTCGTATGGTAAGACTTTGTTTTTTTTTTCTTTTTAAAATTGCATGTGGGGGTGTTTGGTCGTAAGTTGAATACAGTCGCCGCGACGTGTTTGACGAAAACTTTGAAGTGTTTGAGGCACTTACGGCGTAAGTCGGTGCACGTGGAGTAGTGGACTTCCTTGAAGGTTGGAAGGGAATACGCGGCGCGGTTGAAAGGCAGTCACATTGACATTAGACTTACGTCACAAGCCAAGTGTCACGGAAGCGCCCAACTAATCATGTTTGGTGCTGGCAGCGAAAAAGGCAATGGTGACGTAAAGATCGTTTCTTAATTCGGGCAAGAGTAGAGAAGGAGAGAGGGCGGGAGAATGTCTAGGATACGTCGTGAGCTGCACAAAAACGTGGCTGCGTCAAGGACTAGGACGATGGTTGCATTGTTGTTCTTACTCGTTTTAGTCTCGGAAAAGTTTTTTTAGCTGTCTGGGAACACACTCCTCCTCCTGGCCGGACCTTGCTGGATGCTCCAGAGGAGAGGAGGAGTTCATGAAATTCTTTTAGCGCGTAAAAAAATTGGATGCCATCGTCGATTCTTTGTCTCAGTGTAAAAGGCACGCAATGTTCGTGGGTTGTATGGTTTATGGTTCGACAAAAGCTAGCATTCTTTGGAGTAGCGTTACAATGATCTGATTTCGCCAAGTGGCGGTTAATATTTTTTAAAAAAAAAGAAAAGTTAAAAACAAGTCACAAAAAGAGGAAAATCCGTGAGAATAGTTATAGCGACGAGTGAATTGTGACTATATCTTAGAGAAGTTAAATCTGCGAACTTGAGTAGACTCTCAAATAGACTTTTCAAGGATTTTCAGTCCATCCGGCATTTGCTGGTGTCTTATAATACTTGTGCAAATCCTTCTTCGAATTTGTGTAGGTAATTAAGAGGAAGCGGACGACCGAAAGAGACTGTCCGTTGCTCCCGGTTCGCACGCACACCGGAGGAAAAACAAGAAATACGAGGCCAAGGTTCCCCTAGTGTCGCGCCTTATTTCGTGAATCTTTTGGTTTTAATGGGTTCAACGTGACGTAGTCGACGGGAAGACGAGGAATTCAGAGAAAAGAATAAACTGCTCGCTTAACGATCGCATCTCCTAGCGATAAAATCGTTAAACCTCAGCGGACAAGGACAACATAGGCTTTCGTAACAGTGAAAAATCCTGAACTCTTTATATTGAGCAATAGAAGGGAAACCGTTGGAATCCGTGGTAGTTTCGTACAGTGCACATCGGTTATAATGTATTACATGTATATAGTATTTGTAAGAAACGTTTTAAATAGACTTTGACGCCCTATGCCATTTAGAATACTAACATAAGTTCTTTCGCTTTTGCCGGAAACGGCTTTAAGTGCATTAATTTGTTAACTAAGGTTACAGCTTAGACATAGGTAAACAACACATTGTTAAAGGCTAAGTTGCACAAAACATGCGAGATGAGCAATACATTGTTACTTTTGTTGGCAGACGTTTGAAGAGTTTGCTCATCTATGGTTTACAAGAGTAGGTGTTCTGGTTTTGCTTCATTTCGAACTGGTAGTTGAGAATTTTAGTGTTGTGCATGCGTTAGTTACTTGCAGTACGTATGGGCCCCTTTGTAATGTCTACTTGAATGTGATTTTAAGCGACTTTTAAGTGGGCCCTGTGCAAGGTTACTAATTTTTGCGTGTAATTGTCGCGTACTTTAGGAATACAAATGAAGTTATCCCACTCGGGGGCCATTTTCCACATTTTTGAAATCGGAAGATGGGACTAGGGCTACATCGCGATTTCTGAGGGGACTTTACAACCATCTTGTTTAAGAATGACGCTTCTTAGAACGGTCCTGTGATCGCTAAGCGAAGGTTGTTTACTATATTTCGTCATCCAACAGGCTAGACTGAGGCCTCTTGGACCGTTAAGCTGTCCCCTCATTAGCATTTTTGGCTGTACCGTATCAGAATTAGTGTTTTGTGCCTATTTATGATCGTTTTCCCATATCCGCTATTTGGAGAACAAGGAAATGTGTGTCATTCTGGGGCATGAGCTATGTCGAGGTCCTTATAGACTGCGTGCGAGTATGTATATTACGAAAAACGAGGAAATAATAAGCAACATGAAAATTGAGGTCATTTTTTCCCTATGCTGTTTTGAATCGTCTAAGGAAATAGGTTGAGTTTTGTTTTCGGAGCGAGGCAAAATAGATAAATGCTAATAAGGTAAGGTCATGAGAACAATACTGAAAATACAGGAAAATTAAGCCTAGATCACTACATAATGTTTTGAATACTGTACTGGCCATACGAAAATGAATACATCGGTAGGATATTTTCTAATATACTGGCCCAGAGTGTTATATCGTACACCCTTTACGACGTTGAAATAAAAAAAGAAATTACTTCAAGGCGAAAAACTAACTTTATTTTAAGACAAGTAAGCTGTTTTTGTGTGATAGTGGCACGTGAGGGCTTATCGTGACGTCATCACCTCAAACGAAGATTATGTAATGACCGTTATCTTCACACACATTTTTTAACAGCTATTTATTAAAGTTGAGTACAATTATTGTGTGGACCTGTGCGTAATACTTTTAAAGAGTGTTGTGAAATAGTAAGTGTAAAAGGACAAATTCGTGAAGCTATTGAGACATCTTGTCGGGCAAATTGTGGAATGGAGAGATTTTCCAGAGAAACGGTTTGCGGAAACGAAGGCGTTTTACCATAGCCATATTACAGTAATGATGGTTTCTATGGTGGCAAAAGAGAGAAACCGCTTTTCGTTTCCCCGTGACGTAGTCGTGGCCATGATTTCTCCTGACACAGAAACCTCAAAAAGCGAACCGTAGACATAAACGCGCTACACCTATTCTTTTCTTCTTTTTTTTCCTTTCCTCTCCGCGCCTTTTCTCTCCCAACCATCCACTTTTTACAACCTAAGTAAAAGTCTTCATTCTTTACCTGGCGAAACTTGTTTTATAGGACGCGACGTTTATTATATAAGCACCGCGGGCTAATCGAACTACAGTAAAAACAAACCCTATTTTTGGCCGTGTTGTGGCAAGCTGAAATATTCTAACAAGATTCCGTACTAATTAGCGGCTTCCCAAATAGTTTGTAACTAATTCAAAATACACATTGACAAAGACGTGTTGCCATCTATACCTGTGACGTGATACGTCGCTTCCCATGTTAATAAGGGATTTTTTAATGGTGAATTATTTCTTAAGAACGATTCGAGAGTGTAAGTAGTTTCGCATTCCTGACTTATGTGTGGTTAAACTCTTGGTACATAACCTGTTGAACTTAACGTTGCATACTATGTAATGCGAACAAGTAAAATCTCGTGATAAAAGAACCTCCTGAAAGGCAGAACGAATGTCTGTGTATGCAAAGTTCGTTCAATCGGACGAAGTTGAGCACATTTACACAACCCGGGATCTTTCGAATGCTCGACAACGGAAAATTCCTTATAAAAGGTGTCCGTATAGCGAGATTCTTCTGTAAAAACTTCTTAGGTGTACATGTACGCCAACGGGTATTTCCTGGATTTATAAGTTAAGCTTGGATTAGTACATTGTATTTTTTCTATCTCGAATTTGTAGCTATGTAGAATTACCCTAACTTTTTTTCTGTACTTAACTTTATTCTTAGTTAGTATTGAGTCATTTTTAAAAAAGAATTTTCTGCTGCAATTTAGGCACGTGGTAGCTCCGGTAATGGGCCGCTGTCTCATTAGAGTTCTATAAGCGAGCAGTGTCCGTTTTTGTTGCTTGAAACCTTGGGGTGTTTTGTACCCGATGGGTTAAAAATGCTCCACGTGTCCTGGCACTTGCGTCTAGTGCTCCGCAAATAAAGCGAAAGCGGTACAGTGTAAACTGGAACCTACCTCTCCTAGCGCCCTTATTGTTCCTGCTCACTTGAGCGCGTTTTCTTCTGAAACACCTGGACATTGGAGAATGTTAGTGTGTCACCTGTCTGTTAAATATTTCTCCGCCAAGTGGAAGCAGTCCAGGTGCGTCTGCACAAACTTATCTTTTCTGGGGAAATCTGTATCTCTTTTCACAACCCCAGTTGAAGTAGTATCGAATTTGAATGGCTCCACGTATCAAATCTCAGGTATATATTCTTTATAGGGTGCCTTTCTCAAGTCTTAAAACCCAAGCAAAATTTTTAGGGCTTTTACCGTTTTTTTGAAGCTTTTCAATTGTGGTTTAAAGAGCCGGAGAATTCCTTTACAGTAACGAAAGAATGGAAGTAAGGCTTACAGGTAGGGAGTGTAGACGGTATGCAGTTGAGCTGGTTTTGATTGTGATGGCCATCGCTTTATGCATCTTGAACCAGCGTTTCCCTACATTTTCGAAGGAAGGGAAAAGAAAACGCTGGAAAGGAAGGCAGGTGTGTCCGGTCCAGTCTCTTTTGACCTTACCGGTGCAACCAAGAAACACCTGAGAACACCTAAGAAAGTATGGTTCTTTGTGTTGCAAGTTCAGGTTGCAACAGCCGAACCTGCGGATACAAGAATTGATGGCTTAATGGCACTAGTTCCTTTTTTTTATATCGGTGGCACAAAAAGACCTTCGTTCTTCGGACAACGAGCGGAGGAGATGCACTAAAAATATCAGCATAAAAAACAATCAAACAGTTCTTTTGAAAAACAATACGAACTTTATTGTGTGGCGAAGCTCGAATTTATTTTGACACTTTCCAAGTCTTAATAATTTATTAGTATCATAATATTTATTAATAAAAAATGTTTAGCTTGTGCATTATTTGTATGATTTTCCATTTGTTCATTTCTGTGGTATATAATCAGTCAACATGACACCGTTTGAGTTCTTTGCGAGATTATGCACACCCTTTTTTATGTGTTTGATTCTTACTGTTTTGTTGAATCTTCGCAATGAGAGTTTCAGAATCAGTTCAGTCTATTAATTTGTAGTATTCGTTTGGTCGTACTCGTAGTTTTGGCTGGCTTTGTCACAATTTTTAAATATTTTTGTTTTATTTTCTGTTTGTGGAAAAGCCAATTAGCATAGGCTAGGGCGTTATGGAGAAGGATGAATTTGAGTAGGGAGCAAAAATATCACGTGATTTCAGCCTGGGAAACAGTTGTCGCGTCAAGCAGATGGCAAAGGGCTGTAAAGTAAGAGTGTACCGTTAGCCGATGGGGTGGAAGCGTCCACGGTAGAAAAAAGCACAGCCGTTGTGGATGAGTGTTTGTAAGGGGTGGTAAACGGGGTGAAAAGATCGTTGGGCCAAATGCTAGATTAGAAGCTAGGCGCGTGAAAGCGGCCTAGGTCAGGTACTGTACAGTACTGTATACGACGGTGCAGCAACCTACGTTGTCTTGCATGTGACCTTGTTTGTCAGTGTCGAGAGAGTTCAAAGGGCGTTGAGGGTTTTTGAAGCCTTGGTATTGTACAGCGAACAATGGTCACTGGTCAAGTCCCTTTGTTTGCTAGTCTACTATTGTAATTTGGCCGTGATTTGGGTACTAAGGGTCACTGTGCGTCGTCTTCCGTATCGATTTCAAAAGATTTGGTTGAACTTGATAAAACTGTTGACTTTTACGTCTCGTACATGGGAAATTGATTTGTTTTCAATTTCAATTTGTTTTGGGTTTGTCGCTAAGTTTTTTGTCGTCATCATCTCTTTGTTTTGGTTTGATTTACTACTGTTCCTCTAGTGAAAAAGAAAAAGATGGAAGCACGCGATAAACGGAACGCATTTGTCAGTTCGATTAGCGAAGGAAGGTTTGAACGAATGGGAGACTGCATGGTTTACTACGAAGGTGTTTCGTCCAAACATTCACGAAAATGTTGATTTGAGGAAAGATTTCAGAAATACAATTTTCGAGTCACTGAATCTACTAGTCTACTGAATGGAGAATCCTCATGAAATGGCAAAATCTCGGGACGAAGGTCGCACGAGGTAAACTTGCACCAACGTCGCTCAAGATATCCTTTGAAGATTCCGGCGAATTTATTAGACCACCTAAAAGGTTCCTTAATTAGTAAAGCAGACCTTCTTGTCTTCAGAAACCTCAGTGTGGTTGTTTCTATTCCCACTGTCGGACATTCTAACTGCTTTTATCCTCAAGGGGTGGAGGATGCATTAACGAAAGGTTTGTGGAGGGAATGAGGATCAGGGATTCTTAAAGATGGTTAAACGGACACCCAAGGTGGCCAGGAAACATTGAAGACCCAAGATTAAAGGGCTTTGAAAGACATCTAAAAATAGGACATATTTGTGAACGATCTTCGCCTTGACGGGTCAAGGATAGTTTTACCTTGACCTCCGTGACCTCCGTAGGGGTGTATTCAACGAGAAAGGGGAAGGTTTATTCATTTACATTGGGCAGTTGAGAAAACGAAGGAAGTAGCGCAATTTCCGCTCCGAGTCAAGGAGAAACAGTTCGTGTTCGTTTTGCATTGTATGAGATATAAATCCTAGAACGCCCACTCCCTAGGTTGACAGTCTGCCCAGGAAATTCAGGAATCTTAATTCCGAGAAGGTTCTTCCCATATTTCGTATTTGTGAACATGAAAACGGCGGCTTTAAGATGATGATGATTATTATTATTATTATTTTTGGGGGGATGGATGGTATATTGATTACATAAGCTTGGAACATTCTTCCTTTTTCTACAATTTTTTCTGTGTCTTTTACGTGGTTACCGAGTAAGTTTGAAAGAGAACATTGCGCCGTCGGTTACACTGGCATTTCTCCCATTGATTGCTTTATCATTATTTCTTTCTTTTTAGGTCGGTGACAGATCCTCGAGATGGGAAGCGCGTGGCCCTCAAGAAAATGCCCAACGTTTTCCAGTCACTGGTTTCATCAAAACGAGTTTTCAGGGAATTGAAAATGCTCTGCTTTTTTAAACACGATAATGTAAGTTTACCTGCGTCTTTTGCATTCAAACCCCACTAGTAAAAAATTATCAAACACGCATTTTTTATTTTATTTTATTTATTTTTCTGTTTTTTTCCGGCGTAGACAAATCTTGTTTTAACAATTTTCTTCTCTTTTGTAGGTCCTGTCAGCCCTGGATATATTGCAGCCGCCTCACATTGATTTCTTTCAAGAAATGTATCCTTTTCAAATGAAATTACGTTAATGTTGTGAAAGTCTCGTGTGGCGAAAGAAAAGAAAAAGTGGGAGAGTCAGGAAGAGCAATTTTATTTGGATTCAAGGACTTGGCGATGTGATGGGAAGGGCAAAGGGGGGCTGGGTCCGAGCGACGCGGGAGGCTGACAGAAGAGAAAGATACAGAAGAGATCTAAAAGAAGGGAAAATGTAAAAGAAAAAAATGTAGGCGCGAGGAAGTGAAGCAGATACACTCTTTCTTTGTCTAAAAACATAAGAGGGTAGAAGATTGGAATAAGGGGGAAAAACACATAAGACAACGGAAGTAAACCTTCCTCTTACGCTGCTATTCACGCTGGATGGTATTAAGAACATTCGTTCACATTTACAAAAGCAACCCGCATCCGTGGTTCCGCGAATATTCGCCTGCTCACTGCACGAACTGCCCCCGGAATTACCTCAAATTTGAGGATTAATCATCGTTGCGCTTCTAACAAGGCACCTCCACTTCCTGCGCTCGTTGTCTTCACATCCTCCTTTCTTGTGAAAAGCCGGGTGGGGTTATGGAATTAAAACAAAGGTTTAGAATTTAAAAGCTTGTCTTGCACTATTCAAGTAGTGATCCTATCGTTCAACCCGCTTTTGCACTTTAAGCTAATCAATTGTTGTGGCCATAACATGATTTTTACTTAAGGAAGAGCTTCTGGAATATCGCTCTTCATAACAAATCGTTCGCGACTTTAAACTATGAATTACCAGACTCTGACCCCTTACATACGTGACCTTGGTGTGTAAGACGTTAACTGCGCCGTTTCCAAAGGTTACGAACCATTCCAGGTTGAGGTAATTGGCCTTAACACCCAAACTAACGTATTGGAGCTGATCTCGCGTATCGGTTGCCGGTCTATAGTAATACTAGTCCAGTAGCACTTCTTAAATAGACAGCTAATCCCAGTACCAAGGTCCAACCTGTCCAACATGCAAGTCTGACCTAAATGAGTGAATAGTTGGGGTCCAAAGATTCAGAGAAATCGTCGCGTACACCTGCAGAATACTTTTAGCTAAGATATGCCAAAAAGAACCTCGTAGGCATTCTAGAGAAATGGGATGACAAGAAAATTTTGAAGGAACGCCTTGAAATTCCCAGAAGCTTTTATTACATTCTTTGATATACTCACGTGTGTTAACATACCGCAGCGGTTTGGAGAACGTTTCTCTGGGTGTTTCAGGTCAAACGCGTGTTGGATACATGTACAGGCCTTGTGATTCACTTGACGGATTAACAGTTTATTCAAACCGTTTCAGTCTTCCCCCTGCATAGTTTCTCCCTCGGTTGATAATAGTATACATTATCGGGACGCATGTAGGGTGTACCCTATTAAAAATACGCACTGTGGCCTGCTTTTCATACCCTAGCTCTCCCACGCTTCATTTTTCAGTTTAGTAAATATGCACAGCACTACCCTCGTTCCTTCTTTTCGCCTGGAACCGATGAATCCTGCATAGGGGCAACGGAACGGACCTACTGGAAGTTTAGAAGAATTGGGGACGACGAACAGGGCATGTGTGTATGGGAAACTCAATAGTTTGTATGAGAATTGTAGGTTGCCGAAAAAGAGGGGGCAAATAGGGTGGAAGGGGAGAAGGGAGGGGGGGCAACTCCTCCATTGTAAACTAGTAATAGTAGGGGGTCGCTAGAACCTTAAACCCTAGAAAGGTTGAAAATGGGTCTCCGGGTACTTTCCTGCTGGTTCTCTGGCGACTAGTCACGCTGGCAAGCTGTTGTATGCGAACATGTTGGCCCTTAGACGCATCTCGTCTAGCCAGATTGGCCCCCTTTTTCCGTTTTCCTTTGTCTGAAAAGTTGTTTCTGATCCACTGAGCCTTTTAACTACAGGGATTTTTAAACAAAAATTGTTCTCTGTAGATTCCAGGTCCATTTTTTTTAAGTATTATATACGGTACGTTTTAAAGAGTTTGGCTTTATACCTGAAAACCGATGCTCGGGAATACTGCAACCTTTCGCGTATCGTGGATTTTTCCTCCCTTTTCGTCGAGTTTACCCTGCGGCTCGTAATAATTAATATTGTTTTCACTTACCTGCCGTGTTTGTCAAAATAATGGAATCGTAGAGGTATCTACGCTTTATAAGGGTCGGATATTGCAAAACGACGCGCCTATCGCAGTGTTTTGGAATACTCCATTCAAGTTTCAGCGCATTTTGTAGTTTATTACTATATTTTGACCTATCGACGTAGTATTTAATTTTGTATTATACGATGTAGCTGGATCTCGATTTTACGAACTTTCAGAGTTGGATGTTGGTATTTTCTATCTGTCCTTAGTGTCAGATCAGGAGGCACATTGCGTTATCTGACTCCTTTTCGGTCCCTGATAGATATTCTCAGTCGTGGACGGTTGAAGTTCGTCAATTCGTACAGATAAATCTATTTTATTTTACATTGTAATTTTAAGTTCAGGCAAACAAGTGTCGTGTTTCGTTTCGTAAACATAGCTTGCGAGGGAAATGTATTTAGGTACGTACAAGAAGCCTCGGTTAATTGTTGCAAAAGTAATCTGGATTAAATTAATAAAAATTATCGCCCCAACAGTCTTCGTTAATGAAAATTACGTCCAGTAATTAACGTAGTAAAAATGAAGTAGTAAAAAAAACGCAGTAGACTTCTTTTTGGGGAAAGTTTCAGTCAATTCAATTTTGGGGAAATTACTGTATACTCTTGGAATATTAGCATGCTCGTGTTTTCTCTTTTTTTTTAAGGCAAGCTCTATGAAAACACTCGTTTCTTTTTATTTAAAGGGGCCTTCTGGGTTGAAATTGCGTATTCATTTTCTGTCGTTTGCAAAAAAAATTATTTTTGCTTCCCCTCCCCGCGCTTTTGTGGATATAAGCCCGAGTAGCACGATTTTAGCTTTAGTTTGTTTCACAGGTCCCATATGATCACCATCATGTGCAAGTCACACATGCATCTCTTGTATCCCGGGATTATATTTCGTCTTTGCCAAGTAGGGGGAAAACGTGTTATTTGGGACTATGGCCAGACAAAGGAAACCGTTTGGTGCTCTGTTCCCAAGTTTTTGACTTGACTCATGTTCTTCCTCATGCTACTTCTCTTCGCCCACTTCTGAAGGGCCTGGCGAGCATCCTTTGTGTGGTGCAAAGAACGCAGTAGCAAAGAGATACACCCTATACCCTACATTTGAATGTGGGAATGAAACGAAGGGGCTGGAACGATAATTAACAAATTTGAATGCAGCTAGAAGGGAAAATGTATGAGATGAATAGGTAGAAAATAAGACATTGAAAAAGATGAATTTGCAATTCCCACTTAGGCGGCTGTATGTATGGATAAACATTTTAGGAATTGTTTTGCTTTTTCCTTAACTTTAAACCATACAGATACGTCATTACCGAGCTTATGCAGAGCGATTTGCATAAAATCATCGTTTCACCTCAGCACCTTTCCTCCGATCACATCAAAGTCTTCCTCTACCAAATCCTCAGAGGTAAGCAAACAAATGTCGTCAAATACTATCGTCTTTTACGTCTCATTGTACTGCTTCCTTTTTGTTGACATTTTCTAGTTCATCATTTATAAAAATTTGCATAATGTTAGGTTTGAAGTACTTGCATTCAGCGCGAATTCTCCATCGTGACATCAAGCCTGGCAACTTATTGGTCAATAGCAACTGTCTCCTCAAGGTATTTATTGCTCTAGAACTGGTTTCGAAAGAGAGAGACACCTTTTTAAATCCTGTTTTTTATTATTTTAGATTTGTGATTTCGGGTTAGCGCGTGTGGAAGAGTTCGACACGAACAAAGCCATGACGCAAGAAGTTGTGACTCAGTATTACCGTGCCCCTGAAATCTTAATGGGAGCTCGTCATTACGACGGAGCTGTGGATTTGTGGAGCGTGGGTTGTATTTTTGGAGAGTTGTTAGGCCGAAGAATTCTGTTTCAAGCACAGACTCCTATCCAGCAGGTAAAAAGCATTTCTTTCCTTGTTATAATAAAAGAATCCGAGTAACTCTGTCATCCGAGAAAGCTTCAATCGTTCAGTAATTCTCTTAACGATGCTGTCAACAAGAATTCTGTTTCTCATAGTTTCGGAATTTATAGTTCACATAGCTAACGATAACGTGAGAATGTTCAAATTTCGGTGTTCTACGCTTAATTGTTTTCTCGTGCTCAGCAAGTATTTCAGTATTCGACAACTTTTCTGTGTTTGTTGCCTGTTCTTTCGGTATCATTATGCAGGATTTCGTTTAACAGGCAGAAGTGTTGATTATGAAGCAAAATCATTACGAAAATTTCCAATGAAATATGCTTTGAACGTGTCGGATGAATTTGTTCATTGTTAGTGGATTTACAGTATTTGAATTGTAACGAATACTGCGAGCATTAATGATTTGTTGGGTGTCTCTCTTTTAGCTCGAGTTGATCACTGATTTGTTGGGAACTCCGGCGCCAGAAGACATGAGTTCAGCATGTGAAGCAGCTCGTAAACACATGCTGCGACGTCCCCATAAGCCTCCATCTTTGACTGCCTTGTATACGTTGTCCGGACAAGCGACGCATGAAGCAGTGCATCTTCTCTCTCAGATGCTCGCGTTCAACCCCGTAAGTTGGATACATACAAGTGCTGTGGCAAACAGAGTGCTTGAGCGATGTAGCACAGCGCCGGGTTAAGCTCCTCTCTCAACTCGCAAGACTCACGACTGTTTATTATGTTTTTCTCACTTAGGCTAAGCGAATTAGTGTAGTGGATGCCTTGGCGCATCCCTATTTAGACGAAGGGAGACTGCGGTTCCACTCCTGCATGTGCAGATGCTGTCACACAGCCCCAGCAACCCAAGGGTCTGTCGCTGTGAGAAGGTACACGCCTGACTTTGAACCTGTCGCTCCTCAACCCTTCGACGATTCCTGGGAACGCGAACTCACCGCCACTCACCAAGTTCGCGAAAAGCTTCACAAGTTCATTATGGAGCAGCTCATCAACAGCCAAGTCCCCTTATGCATCAATCCTCAGTCCGCAGCTTACAAAAGTTTCGCCAGGTATGGCATCATTTTTTCGTACTCCACTTCACTTGATTGGTTTGATTAGTTGGTCCATAGTTAAACACGCAATCACTAAACTTGTCTTGTTTTGCTTTGCAGTTCCACGGTGGCCCATCCTTCAGAGCTTCCGCCATCGCCCCATAATTGGGAATGACGCCGGGCCGGGGCTGGAAGGAGATGAAGAAGTGGAGGAAGTTCTGTCGTCTCTCCAGTTTGCTAACCTACTTTTAATGCCAACTTTTGTTGTGTTCGTCAACGGGAGGCGGATTTGTACGACTTGTGACAGTTACTGCTTCTCCATCTTCCTCTTCAGGATGGACTTACGGACTTTCGCTTTGTGAACTGTGCAGGAATTTTTTTAAAATGACTTGTATTTGGGGACCAAAATTTGACGAGGGAAAGCGTTTCGGGGCAGTACCGCAGGAGAAAATTTGAGGAAGGAAAAAGATTTCCATGAACGAAGCTTTTGGACATAATCTGTATTTCGCAAGTGTTAGTCGTGTCCGGAACTCACAACGTGCTACATTTTAAAGTGTCATAACTTTGATCTCAAAGAGTGAGATGCTGGGACGAACTCTGGAGAAGTGAAGACAATACGAGCTTCTGAATTTGGAACAAAATATGGATGTGATGGAGTTTATTGCACTGCTCAGTTATTTAAAGACAAATTGAGGAAGGGTTTCCGGTTGCCGCATTTCCACAGTTCCCGTAGTTGAATGCTGATTTTTTTTTTCTTGGTTTAGAAATCTTAATTATGTACATAGATAAGCCGTTTCACAGGGAAAGGGCAACTTTTTAACGAACTTCTCTAAACATATGTATCATATTGTACATAGAAGTGCGGAAGACGATGTAGTCTAGTAATGTTTTGTTTTATTTTTGTCTTTTAGGGGGTTTTGGGTTTAGAATATAGTTTCGTGTCCTTGGAAAATGGACCTCATTTTATTGTCCCTGAAATCTTTCTTGGTCTAACGGAATGGTTAGGCTCGGATAATGGAAGTTAGTTAGTCCCAGCTCGGATTCTTAGTGTAGGAAAAAAATGAGAAAAAGTGCACGCGGTGGTCGCAGGTGATAGCAGTGGATTAATCGTGTGGGGGTTAGGGCATTAGAATGAACAACGTGTTTCATCTTTAGAGGTGGAAAATTTTAGTAATTGGCAAAAGAACTGTCCCATTTCCTATTCCCATCTTCCTTCACTTAATCGGCAGACATGAGTTTGAATTTTGTGACTCGAATCTGATATATTTTCTTTTTGGTTCAGGAAAAATGCAGCGTGATAAAATACAATACAAGAATGCGAACATAAATAAATATGACTTGTACAGATTGTGATTGATCGATAGAATGTCTATGAAAAGCTTCATAAGTTCAGTATGGAGCAGCTCTCCAACAGCCAAATTGCGAAAACAAGTTGGTACTTGTTAAGCTAGGTGCACACCTAAGACGAAAGACGGAAAACGTGGTGGAAAACGTGCTAAACCCCTCCCCATTTCGCCGTTGGGTGGTTTTCTGAAACACTGGGTAAGCTCAAAGACGAAGACGATATGTTCACATCAGCAGGCGAAAGGTGTCTTTTGCATTGAAAGACAAGGAGGTGTGTCCAGTTTTCACCAGGGGCTAGTTTTCCGAGCAGCGAGAGGCGGAAAGATGGAAGACAGAGCGTTCTGTCTTCCAAAAAGTTTTCTGATATTTTTAGCAAAACTAAACATTTTGACGATTATAATCTAATTTGCCTTTGTATGCATAGACATGACAAAGATTTTAGTGTTATACTAAATAATTATTTTTCATGAACTCATTTTCCAGTATAACGTTTTGCATTTCCCGCCGTCTTGAAAATGACATCAGCAGGCCTTGCGCCAGAATGCAATTTTATCAATGGGACAAAGCCGAAAGTGTCATAACTATGTAAACGTACGAGAAAATATTACAACCAAACTCGACACATTGCTGTTACCCCTTTCACTTATCATCTGCCATCACTTTCTCTAAACTAATTATAAACCATTATCCAACCTGATAGTGACAATTCTAAGAAATTCTGTAATATTCACGTAGACTACTGCTTTACTTTCACAAGTGCCATTAATTTGACTTTATTTTGCTATTCTGTAAAACATCCGCGTTCTAGATTATCAATGAACTGTTGTATATTGCATGTAAATTTGTACAAATCGCCTTCACTCAGTCTGATTTGTACCATTTATGTTGCAGCACTAAAATGTCGAAGTACATAAATCACAAAAACTAACCGATGAACAGAAATTTGCTATTATATTTTGTGTGCGGGAATTTTCACTCTTGTTTACGTGCAGTGACAAAGCGCACAAAAATAGAAACATTAAGCAAAACCGCTGGGAGCAAATCAGCAAAGAAGTGAATTTGTCAACAGGTATTAACTTACGCTAATAATTTTTTATATTAATTATAGAGAAATTGCTTTATAGACTAATAATTGCGAATACTTGAGTTCTATTGCATTTCCCTCAAAAGCTATTGGTTACTATTTCTTCTCTGCATTACACATATTTACATTAAAATATAATCATCAATTGTAATATTAAATTGTTAGACTACCTTTTGCTCTTCCGAGGCTTAGTGTTAGATAACTGTAATCCTTGACAAATATCTGTGCATCAATACATAAAAATCTTGGTACTGGGAAGCGAGAGTAATAAGTGTTTGAC
>JAHZNP010001468.1:0-19546 GCA_020615345.1 Triops cancriformis
GTTTTACCTTGCCTTTTCCATCGTAGTAGGCTCTTAGCTCGCGGCAATTTTCATCCGCAAAAGGCAGGCAAGAGAGCTCGCTTTGCCGTATCCTGAAACCATACCTTTTTGCTGCCTTAGTTCTAGACGTTAGTTTTCGCTAGGTCGCAGCATATGCTTGGACAGTTTCATCCGCAAAAGGCAGCTTTTAGTGTCTTGTCTTTGTCAGTAATTGGCTTTGTGTTTGATTTTTGTTCTTAGAGTAGGTTTCATCGGTATTGTAATCATTATACTTAACTTCGTTAAAATCGAAAGCGTTCGGTATGTATGCATTAAAGTTCACGTTTTCCTTTAGAAATGTGGCTCTTTTTTCAGTTTTCTTTTTTGTTAACTTAAGCAGTCTTCAACAGTAGATCTACTCGATGACTTTTCTTGCGTAATTCGATGCTGTAAGCTCGAAATTTTGCTGAGATGCTTACAGGAATTACTATAATGCTGTCCGAAAGTATCACATCTTCACGTCAGTAGTTGTTGTACTTGTAAAAGAAGTAGTCTTGAATAAGATTATTTTTTTACTTTCAGTAATCTGTTTCTCGAAATTCGGTAAAGTGAACAGGGAAGAACTTCCTGGTTATCGAAGGGTTTCGCAATGGAAATTTCGTTCAAACACTCTTTCTTATTTTATTCTTCTGTAGCTTGCGTTCGCTTCCAATGAAATTGGAATTATAACCGACGACACTTATCTCCCTTTCCAGCAGTATTGACGTTTGCTAAGAGTAATTTGATTAAACTTAAATTCTCTACTTTATGACCTTGTTGACAAAGACGATTGCGACAATTTGAAAGTCCAGTGTGAATCATGCGAATAAACTCGTAGGCGTCGAATGTAAATAATGAGCCACATTACTATAGCAGTCAGGGTCATATTTAGCGGTGGGAGGGAGTCGGGAATTTGATCCCTCCCCCCCTCCCCCCCCCGAAATATTTCCAGCAAATGAAAATCTGTGCTGTCTTCGCGTTTATTTGAAAGGTGCCAACAAAATCTGTGCTGTCTTCGCGTTTATTTGAAAATCTGTGCTATCTTCGCGTTTGTTTGAAAATCTGTGCTGTCTTCGCGTTTATTTGAAAGGTGCCAACGCTGTGCGTTGTCAACAGCTCACAGCGTTGGCACCTTTCACCGCGTAAAGCGGTCCTAGCTTAGAAAGCAAGCTTGTGACGTAGCGAGCTAGGATCGCTTTACGCGGTGAAAGGTGCCAACGCTGTGAGCTGTACGCCCATTTCCCAGAGTTTTTTTTGCTCATAGCTGTACTCCAAAATGAGTTTTGCCTTTATTAGCCAGGCCTTGCACCGGCCGACGAAGGATTGCATAATTAAAGGGCCTCTTCAGTGGGGGACTTCACTCTGGTCCCGTGGGACGACAATCCCGGGTTCAGAGCTGCCAAACAAGGCGACCCCCTAACCAAAAACCCTCGCCCTTGCCCGGAATGGCGACCAGGTGTGAAATAGCACGCTCCGTTAACCGATTACTGACATGCAAAGTATACAAAGCTAGCATAATTCAAGGCCTCGTTCACGTTCCTATTACGGATGTAGGGGAGCTTTCACTGGCGCAGGTTGGATTAGCTAGCCTGGAGCAAGACCGTCTAACGCAGAATGAGGCTCGAAAGCAGCGAAGGGATCCGGCTTTCTCCGGACGCAGGTCGTGGATATAAGCAGGGCCGGGTACTCAGTTCTTCAGTCCACATCGACCTCTTAAGCGTCATCCATGACTTAGAGGGACTTCTCTCAGTCACTTCCTTCGCCAACAGCCCACCCCGCACTTCATCGTTCCTTCCCTTTAACCCCTTCTGAATCAAGGTAGAAGCAGCTCTGGACCCGGTCTCGTATTTCCACGTGATCAGAGGAGAGTTCCCACAGATGAGGCCCTTTAATTTACAATCCTTCGTCGATCGGAGCAAAGCCTGGCAAACTATGGTCTATATCCATTGGTCTATATCCATTGGTCTATATCCATTGGTCTATATCCATTGGTCTATATCCATTGGTCTATATCCATTGCTTGACTTACCGACAGAGGCACAGAATGGCGTGATCAGGTGCGCCTGCTGCTGCCGTATCCGTTGCAGACTAGGATGCGTAAGGAGTGTCTCGAGAAGACGCCTGCCGTGTTCCTCGGTAGAAGCTCCGCTAGGATTTTGTTGAACCGTCTGTCCAAGAACGGGTTGCCTGACGGCCGCAGAAGAAATGCCGACTTGCCTGACGGAAACAATCGCCGCACCAGGCCATAACGGAGATTTTCCTGTACCCGCAGACCGACGTGCCCGTGGTATGGAACGACACCGATTCGCGAATTCTGACATCGTCTGTCTTCACGAGAGGCGTGGAACAACGGATCGCTAGAAGATATTCAGATATGCGCAGGGCACCGAATTAAGCCAAGTCTCATTCTCGCTGGCGGTGGACGCCGTACATTCCCGATGGGGAGAATGCTGATGACAAGAAAGCGACTAGTGGCGTTCCACCGGAAACCGGGCGAGAGCTGCGCACTGGAACGCAGCGAATCTCGAATCTCTGGCGGTATAGGTTCCAGCTTGAGGTTTGCTTCGGGTCTTGCACCTGGAAGAAGCAAGAGAGGTTATTTCTTGACAAGCAATCGTCTGCCGTGTTTTGTTTCCTGGCGGTATGCTTGAGGCACAGGAAAATGGGAACTGGCGTTCTGTTAACGCAATCTCTTGTACTGAAGCCGCTAAGGAAGGGGCGCGAGAGTAACCTACTTCACGCTTCCTAAGCCTAGATTGTCGGAAAACAACCGAATCTTTTTGTCTCTCCAACAGGCTACCAGGATTCGGAAGTTTCTCTTCCATGCCATTGAAAGGTTCTGAGTGTTTTCACGGCCGGTTGCCAGGGTATGGTGAGCAATCCGTTTCCGAGGCAGGCGTCACAGTTGATGGAGTGCAATGCGTCGGAGTGTAGAGACAGCATGTTTTTGAGGGACTCGTACTGTTTTAGGATGAACGCCGTTCCGTTAAGCATGGGCAGCATTCTTTCCTACCAACTCGGATCTTCTTCGGTTTTGTTCAGGGTGACAAAGTGCGTCCGGGCTTTGGTACACAAGCTACCGCGAAGGAAAGCTTTCTGTGCTTACGCATTGTCAGCGCGTCGACGCGAGGCGTTTTGTTTCCTGCGTTTGGGTAAGGTATAATGTAGGTAGGTGGTGGTTTCAGTACAGGCTATACGGGAAGCAGACGGGCCGCTGGAATTCTGTTTTGTTTTGGCCGCTGTGGAAACCTGGCGTGGGGTGAACGGGATCTGACCGGGAACGAGCGTTTGGGGTACCATTTGGGACAACAACACTTTACCCTTTTCGTATACCAATAATACTCATTCCTGTATGGATACAATCTGAAGAATGTTAAGGCTGTCATTCAAGTATACAAGGCGACTCCGCTTGCTTCTCCACATTTTATCTGCTATTTACTTGAGTTCGGCCAATAATCTTCCGCGTTACACCAGGAACCGTGTCAAATTCATAGTCATTATTACGATTATACAAAATGTGGAGCACGTAGCATAAAATGAGAAACTTCGATATCTTATCCACAGTGACTAAATGCAGGTAGTGCCGTCTTCAGGAAGTAGATGGCCCCTGGGCCACCCGACTGCAGAGGCCCTTTTACTTTCTTGAAAATAAAAATAATAAAAAAGAGTAATAATCGCCAGTAAAAGTATTTATTTATAAACAGATTTTACAGCAAGAGCAAACAATAAGATATATAATCATCAACACAAGCGTTTACGGAATTTCTTCGTGGCGAATTTGTCAATAATGGAATCGAAGTTAATTCGCTCTAAAATATCACTCTCCATGCAAATTACTGAAAGGGAGTTCAGGCGTTCCTGTCCCATCGTACTTCGAAGTTGACTTTTTATTAGTTTCAGTCTCGAGAAAGAACGCTCTCCCATACAGTTTGTTACCATCAAGCAAAGAAAAACCCCATCAAGCAAAGAAAAAGCTAGGTTCTCGCACTTCCTTTGTAGCTCGTCAGAAGCAGTAGTTTTTAATTCGCCGAAAAATAAAACAAATTTCCAATCCAGGATCTCTGTTTAAAAATGATATTACTCCTTTCTAGTTGTGATTTAGTCAGTATTTATTTATATAGAGGCAATAAGTTTACAGCATGAAGATTTCAGTCACGATGGGGCCCCCTAGTACCGGGGGCCCCCGGGCCGTGGCCCAGTCGGCCCATGCCTTAAGATGGCACTGAGTGCAGGCATGCTGTAAAAGGGGCGTACTTACTTTTTACGTGCTGTGCTATAGGGTGGTAAGGACGCCACGACAAGAAGGAAAGTCTTATTATGGGAACTAATTTTGTAATGTAACACGTACAAGAAAAGGTATGCCCTTTTACACGTTACGTTAACAGCGGGACACCGAACAACAAATCCGCTTTTGCCCTCCTTTTTATCTACTCCGTTTTCTGCATAATGGGGTGTAAAAGAAGGCCGGACTTTGTTGGTTATGCCGCCGTTATTTTCCATACATGCTGTAATGACGTTTGACTCTGTGGCGCGTAAGCGTGTCCAGCCGTGATCCACGTGCACATGTGATATATCCCATCATTGAAAACGCAAATAGGTATCCTAGGTGCCGTCGGCTCTACCAGGGACTCGGCGTATATAGAGTAAGGGGTACTTGTTAGAGCTCGCAAAATTCCGTAGGAGAGTAGAACAATCTTCGGCTGTTCCTTATATTATAATTTTTGACCGTAGTTTCGACAGGTATAGAGAGGCGTGTGCGTTTAGTTTTTCATTATTTACAGAGTTCAACTTCAGCAAACGGCAATGTTTGAAACATTGAACGTTACGAAAATTACAAGCAAAATCTAAGGACTCTGAATTTATTTTTCAGAATTTCCTAGGTACCGGTCTGTAGATACTAGAGCCACTATATTGTGTAAAAGCGTGTTGCGAGTAATGGTTGTCTAATAGTAAAGACAATCTTCAGGACGCCGGTCTCAAATAGGCAAGCAGGTTTATAAATAGGGGCCAATTCCACTAGAAATTCCGCTAGAAATCTATCGAGCAGGTCAACTCTTCCCGTATTCTGATTAATGTGCAATCAGTGCCACAAGCTTCT
Source organism: Triops cancriformis (assembly GCA_020615345.1). NCBI lineage: Eukaryota > Metazoa > Arthropoda > Branchiopoda > Notostraca > Triopsidae > Triops > Triops cancriformis. Next base: position 5,117 of record JAHZNP010001468.1, read on the forward strand.
TTTCTTCTTGGCTGTACCTCTTTATCTTTAGTAATGGCTTTATTGTGTCGAAATTTGTAGCCAAGAACAAATTCCTGTTCTTCCATTTAACAGCAAGTCCTGTGGTGAGCTGTGCAGGAGGCTTTGCATAATCTTCTTGTTCCAAATAGTTATGAAGACAAACTATTTCCTTCTCGTAGGAAATTAAATGGTCCAAGTCAGCTATAATTGCATTACGCAGAAGTCTCCATCTTGTCGCTCTGATCCTAAAGGTATTTTCTATCGTTCGACGAGTTTCTATCCTTCGTTTAAACGTCTGACATCTCTCCTGGAATAGGGTCTCATCATGCGTTCACTTAGGCCAAACGCCTCGTCACCGGCAAAAAACATCGACATCTGTTCTTCGATTTCGGTAGCGTCCTTTGCACTGGGAGTCTAATGCTCGTCGCAATTCCGAAGACGCAAATATTCCGGTGTCACTTATGCTTTCATAGCTCCCCATGTCCCCATATGTGAACTATAATGAACATCACATACTGCAAACGACGCCGAAGTCACCTTTGTGATTATAGTATGCCGATCCGCTATTACTGGGGCATTGAACTTAACATGTTTGCCGTCAATGGCCCCACGCAATTCGGGAAGTTCCAGATATCCCAGAAATTCTATTATTGTCTTTCACTGACTTCCTTCAGAGTTGATAAAACTTTCGGCTGTAAAACTTTCGGCAGAGCTTCTCAGGTTTCTCTCAATAACTTAGAATTCGACAGAGGACTGATATGATTGTATTTACAGTATTTATGTATTTACAGGAGTTACCTTGGCCCTAGCAAGGCAAGACTAGTTTCACTTTCAGAAAAGAGATAAGCACTGGCGCCATAAAGATATGTGGAGCAAAGGAGCGGACTTCTTCGCAAAAGTAATGTCGTTTTCCTTTGGCTACTCTCGATCACTCTTTTTCACTCGGAGTAGCAAAGTCATGTTTCATTGGGCTTGTCAGAGCAGGAGTTGCTCTGGCTAGCGCCATCCGTTGGTGAATCTTACTCTGTTTTGAGCAGAAAATAGTATTCCAGGCTACCTGACTTTAAAGTCAGAGCTTGTCAGAGTAGCGCTTCAAGCATTAAGGCTTTTGCGCGTGAAAATTGAATTTTCTGAAAGAAGGTTATTTTTAATGTTATTAAAGGAAATGGCCTTCAGTTTGAGTAGTGACAGTGAAGACGAGCTATGGTATGCTCGAATTTGTACTGCTTTTCAGCATAAGTGCCGAATTCCATGACCAAAAATAGTAAATTTTATAACTAATCTATGTATAAATAATTAATGGACAATTCTAAGCATAAAAAGGGAAAGTACCTTCGACAATCACAGAGCAAAAGAAATCACTTCCACACATTACAAATCCGCCTTCCTTCTGGCGTTCTAACGAAATCTTTAAATATAAATTCAAGCCATGACAGAAAGGAAAGCGCGCGCTTTGGATGTGAACGAAGGGTGGCTGCCGAGCACTCCAGAATTTAGCAACGCCTTCCATTGGGAGTTAAGCGTTAGGGGTAAATCTGCTCAAGCTCCTAGATCCCAGAGTATATTCTACCAGAGTAGAGTAGCCCTCTCAGAGCAACCAAGGAAAACGCCATAAGGGTGATGTATGGCGGCTTGGAGAGCTGAGAAAAGGTCTAGGATCAGCGTGTTCCAGGCCTTCTCGAGATCATGTGGAATGTGAGTGTCCCAGTCTATCTTCAGTTTCCGCAGCTCTTCCAGCAATAGTGAGAAGCTAATCAAAACGGGAGAAATGACGCCAAGGGCATCAAAGATACTTGCGGTGAGTTGGAGGTCTTTCCTTTTCGTTGGAAGGATTTCTACAGCGAGAAGGCGTTTGACGAGGTTGAGAGTATCACATTGAATGTCCCAGTTTACACCGAACACCTTGACTAGGTCGATAATCGAGTCCCAAATCGTGAGTAAGAAGGGAGAGACGAGGGCTGTTGGTCGCCCAATCACGGAGGTTCATTCCAGCTGTTGCAAATAAGGAGCAGGGTACAGAGAAGCAGGTCAGCAAATCATCTTCATCGTTCACGTTGGTCACCAGGTTGTCGACATACAGGTTGTGGACTTCAAGTCTTCAGTGCTCAGGACGAAAGGGCGTCAGGGCGAAAACAGCGTTGATCATAAAAGGAGAACAAGCAGCGCCAAACAGTACCACAAGGGAATGACAGCAGTTGATGTTCAACGGATCAAAGGTATTCTCTTCCACACAAATAAGAAGGAAATTTTGATCAGCAGGATGAAGAGATAATTATAGGAATACTTCCCTGTATAAGCAGTACAGGCGAAGGTACGAAGGCGACAACGGATGAGAATTCCAGAGATAAGTTAGGAGGGAGGCTAGGAGAACTATGAGACTAGGAGAACTTGAGTTTGACTTGCACGAGTCGTAGACAATTCTGACTGGAGTGGTGCTTGATGCTGCGAGTACAGCTTAATGCTGTGAATATAATGAGTTGCTTTATATTCAGTAGGTGCGAGACCGACCTTTTCTATCAATCCCCTTCGTGCTTGATCCCGAATGATCTCGTAGTACGCTGAGAGGAGTTGGGAGGATTAAGGAAGCGGTTGCAGAGAGTGTGAAGACGTTTGAGGCTTACTCCGAAGTTGCTAGGGAGAGAGGGCTGAAGAGTATACGGAATCGGCATCGGCCCACATGAGTGACTCTTATTTATGACTTCTTAATTGGGTCTCATTGGAGGCTACCGTTGCGGCAGGAACGCTTGCGAGCAGGCATTTAGATGCAGTTTCGGCTTCCCCATGATTTCTCACCTTATAAAGGGAAAGTGACCTTGCATGCCAATAACGGGAACGATGTACAAGTCCGGACAACCAGGAGTGTTTGTAGTGTTTGTGAAGAACACTTTATGTTTTTGGTAGTGTCCGAAACGCGTGAAACTGCTAGTGTCATATATAACAAAATCAGCTTAAAGGGCAATGGACACCAAAAACGTAAGTAGAGTAAATTTGATGGATTATTACAACACACATTCATCTAAGAATACATGATTTTGTTTCGATTTTTTCTGACTAGCCGTTCTGGAGATATTTATTAGAAAATATGCATTTATTAGAAAATATGCGTTCATCATGCATTTATTAGAAAATATGCGTTTTATAGAAAATATGCATCACGATAGTAACCGTTTGTTCGCGGCTGGCTTCCTGTGCTCAGTTAAGGAGTCATCAAGGTAGATATGATGGATATTGTGCTCTCCCATTTTTTAAAGTTACGTTTTTTATTTTCGACTGCGATAACATTATTATTACGAATTATTTCCTGGATTTAAGTCATAAAAGGCGGAGGGTTTCACATAACGCTTGCGACACTTCCAGTTATTTCGTTTTTTTTACATAGGTTTTGTAGGCCTTTAATGTAGGCATTAAGTTTTGCCACTTTTGATCCACTTTTAATGCAGGATTTTCTCCCAAGTCAAATACTGCACTTTCCATTTAATTGAAATCATTGTCCATACATTTTTCTTTCTATTTTTCTTGTCATTTAGCATCTCCCAATGACATCACGAAACCTAATTAAGAGTTAGTTTTCTCATAAGTAACGCTTTTTATAGTACCCAAAAGCACAGTTTTCGCCTTGTCGCCCAGCGCCTTAATCCTGGCATTTTTTTACCAGTCCATATAGGTTTCTTTCCCTCGAATAAGACGGGAGTTGTTTGAATTGGGAAGTTTTCTGCACCGGTAGTGACAACAATGTCTTCTTCTAGCTCAAATATTTGATAGCTGTACGCCTCCATGGCTGCAAAACCTTTATAATGAATCATAAAGCTATTGTAATTTCTTTAATGTACACTACAGTTTTCAGCAAATAACAAATATAAACGATTTAAAACTGCCCGATAAGAATTCCTTATTGTTTTACATCTCACTTTGAGCAAATACTTCAATATAGAATAAAAAACTTATTTACAATCAAGAGTGGGTGGGACTTTCTCCTATTTCTACCATGCACCTTGGGCACAGTGGAAAGGAAGGTGGTTTCGAGGTGCGCGCCCGTACGAAAAAGTCAGTGGTTATTCAGTATGGAAAACCTTTCACATACTACCACATAACAGCTGTTTTTAGAAGGTACCGTCTTGTTTTCGAAAGGTTAACAAGTGGTTTTCTTAGACCATGGTTAATGGAAAGTTAACCAGTTGTACGAATACTCTGCATATGAGATATTGACAAATTGTTTTCGAGTGGTTAACTCCTGGTCAATCATTAATTTGTGAGCTGTTAATTTCTGATAAAACAAAAGTGAAATTGTGGTTAATTTCTTGCTTACGCTGGGTATTAAAAGGGCTTAATTTTTTATTCTTATTCAGAACAGTTCGTGACATAATCCCCAGACCAAAAAGAATTTAAAATTTAAGTTAATTATTACCTAAAGTTATAATATAAAATGACCTGGTTTCATTCCAATGTATGTTTTTCATGAATCACACGTTTTTTCAGTATTATTTTCACAACAAATGGATGTTTCAACATGTTTAAGATCGAAAAACGTCATACATTTAGTTAGTCGAACGGTTTTCCTTCTCGGCAGCTTTCCTCAAGTTCCCACATTTGTACCGAATCGCTGTGTCTATCTCTTTGTTGCGAACAATGTGAAACACGCTTGACACGAAACCTACAAAAATATAAATTTTTGTCATCCAGTTTTAAAGTAGCGTAGTATCTCTTCCTCACCTCTCAGAGCTTTAACTTTGCTCTGTTCAAGGACTTTTCTTTTTTTGATTCCCACAACCATGGCGCCTTCCATTTCGTGATCTGTGAATAGCAGAGAAAGTAAGTTGGTCGTCAAAAATGACATGCTCTTCGAATAGTTGCGAATGCAGATGTCAAGATCTTCCTCGTTGCCGTTAATTAGTTTAAGTAAAGTCTACAAAATAATAATCGTTACTATAGCGTAAGCTTAAATACAATAAATCTCACCTGTTTTGCGGCTAGGCATTTTGCAGACAACAGATTCGGCGTGTTACTGTTTGCCGATGTTTGTGCTAACGCAAGGTAACCTAATTACGAAACAGTTAATACAGATAAAACAAAACAGCAAAATTATTTACGTTGTTGCAATCGAAAATTTCCATCTGAAAGCTCTTCCGCGTGCAACTTCAGTCGTTCATTTTCAGCTTCTAGTTTCGCCACTTTTTCTTTCAGCGTCTTGATCTCGTCATCCTTAGACGTATTGGAATGTTCCGAACCAAGTGTTCGCTTACAAGCAAATCCTTAGTATTCTGATTCTTCTGAGTTTAAGGGTTGGGTAGGTGAATTCGATAATTCACTAGAACAGTCAGTACAGCATTCCGGAGTTTCTGGTCGCTGAGAGGGTTGAAAATTGTCCACAGTTTGGCACTGAGAGGCACTAATGCTTCCTACGCCTTGGTACAGCCTGTTCGTTCTGTCTGAAAATACGCTAATTAATGTTTGTTTTTTATTTAAATAACATGCGCAACATACTTCTTGCTTCTAACCCTCACGTTGGGACACTCGGGCGTGCAGAGGTACCAGCACTAACTTCGTCTGTGTTCAACGTGGTCGCTGAAGCTGAATATATGCTAATTAATGTTTGAATATTTATTTGATTATTATGCGCAACTTACATCTTGTTCCAAACACTCTTGCTGGGACACTTGGGCGTGCAGAGGTACCGCCACTGCCATCGTGTTTGTCCAACGTGGTCGCCCTATCTAAAAATACGCTAAAAAAAAATTCTATTTTTAATAAAGTATTATAAGCAACTTACTTCTTGTTCCTAACACTCTTGCTGGGACATTTGGGCGTGCAGAGGTGCCATTACTGCCAAGTACACATGTAGCACTGGAATTAAACTTCTCTATCAACGCATTGGCTTCTTTGTCTAACGTGCCTATTTTGTCTGAAAAATAAACTAATCAATTTCACAGACTTCATTGTAATAATTAAGTGGAACTTACCTCCCGTTGCTAGCACGTTAGCTGGAAAACGCTCATACTCCCCATTTTTTTTTCTTTTTACCATATGGCCACTCAACAGACACGACACTATGAGGGTTCTTATACTGCCATTTGTCAATAATATGTTTAACGTCTAGTACGCTGAATTTTATTTCTCTTTCGTCAAGCCAGTAAATCAATGCGTAGGACATAGTTGTTGAATATCTGTTACCTGACTACAATAAAGCGAAGACGTTGTTACCTGTAGAGCGAGAAGGGCCTTGTAAAAAGGTTGCCTGATACGATTTTTTTATTTCATCCTTGTTTGTTTTCTCCCTCGGGGAAGCAACGTCAGACCCCTTACCTCATTTTTCCTTGCCCATAATGCTTAGAGGCATTTAATTCCATGATACTCAAGGGTAAATAAGACAATTAGGCTTGGGTCGCAATTTGCGAGTTACCGTGGTAACCTTTACCTTTTTATTGGAATTCTCTTTCTTTTCCAATACATGGGTTAGGGATTTCCAAGGAAAAGGTTATAATTAACATGGTCCCTCCTCAGTAACATTCGTATCGTTTTGCGTACGTTCAGAGTCTACACGTATTAAAGAATTAAGTTAATGTATAAAATAAGGATACATTAACTAAGCCTCAATGATCAGTGTTTCGGAGCGGGTCACTTTTTCGCAGTGACCTTTCTCCCATTCTTTGCTAATGGCTGTCCTTGTTATGGTGACGGACATTAGTATGCACAGCAAGGCCAGAAACGCCTCTGCGAAAAGTAACCCGTTCCGAAACACTCTCAATGATGAAAGTGAATCGAAGTGAAACAATAACTGAAAATTATCTTTGCTATTTTAGGCAACTGATCATTACAAATTCTTTTACCTTCATTATAAGTTTGAAAAGTTTGATTCCGCTTCTTACGCCAATGGTACACTGTAAAAAATTTCGACCTTTTAATGGTCGGAAATATTACCGAAAACCGTGTTCACCAGGATGGTCGTTTTTTATTACCAATATTATCATAATGGTAGTGGTATCCAAAAGATGGTAAGTAAAAACACCGTCAATTAAGTCGAAAATCACCAAAGTTTGGCGTATTCTAAAGCCAAAAAAGAGTTGAAATTAATACATAAAATGGTGTTCTTGCACAAAAGATGGCACATAAAATTCTCAGAAAATAGACTTGATTAGAGGAGGCTCGGGTCAAAAGTAACAGTTTTTGCTTCGTTAGTTTTCACGCGTAGCACGAACTTGACTATCGTCTGGGTCTGTATCCAATAGATGCAGATGGATCTTAGGTATCTATTAAGCAAATAAATGCTCCATAAAACCATGAAATAAGATCACACTAGTCTTCCAACCAAGAGGTCCTCCGTTGCTACTTTCGTGGAACCCGGTTATACAAAAGTAACGTCGTGTTTAGCGTGTGTTTTCCCATAAGAAACTTTGCCACTCAAATTTTTAGTGATACACTGAACTGATTGTAGCGAAAACTTACAGTTGTAATTTATACATTTAGTAAGGCATTTTACATCTATTTCTCTTCAGAGATCGTGTATTTTAAGAAAAACGTATGCAAGAAAACAAAAAAATGCAACGTTGTGAAGGGCTGGCGCTGGTTCCAGAGGCGGCATTTTCAAAAGTCACAAGTTTACCATTCGAAGTGCAGGAGGTAGTTAATACAGTAAATTGTACTCTTCACAACGGACACTTGTGCTGTTGTGCAGTATCCTGCACAATCATATTCTGAGTTCTTCATGCATCTTTATGTGGTAATGCTGGCTAAGGAAAAAGTGGTCGATATGTCACAAACTTAATGCGAAGAACAGTCGTCTATTGCAAGACGTCTTGAATAAAACTTCTGGTAGCCAAAACATATTTCCGAGGGGTTCGTTACAACGTGATTCGCTTGTACTTCTTACTTCAAAATCATAAAAAAATCGTAGTAATGTTTTAGGAAACGCATTTATTCAGGAGAAATTCAGATCCATGCTACCACTGGGTAATCGCGGCCTTAATTTTGAGATCACTTGCTTTGAAGATCAGATTCAGTATCAATGTAAACAGTAGGTAAGTAAACGAGTGGCAACGAATGGCAGTGAACGACAAAGAACGGCAATGAACGCATATTTGGAACGCTGTGAGACAACTAACACAACAAAATTAGCAATTGCAAGGTCCCCTCCCATGCTTCGAGAAACATTAAAGTAACTTTGAAGCTACTGGTAAATTGGATCACGTTACTATTTGTGAAAAAACAGCATTGCTTTAACATCACTCTAAACAATAGGTACGTCAACGAACGTCTACGAACGTCAAAGAACGGCAATGAAGGAATATAAAGAAATGCTGTGAGACAACTTTCACAACAAAATTAGCAACTGAAAGGAAGGTCCAACAGGTCAAAAGTCATACTTAGGAGAACATTAAGGTCACTTTTGAGGTACCGTTACATTAGATCACGTTACTTTTTATGACAAAACACGCATACGAAGTACTTGACGTCTCTATCAAAGGCACAATCTTCGTGCGCCCATTTCCTGCATTTTGTGCACTTCACCCAGTCGGTTCCTTGAGGATCATTGGAATAACTCCCATCACAAAGCAGACAAGTAGCGTCTTCCTTCTGGCCATTAGTCTCAAATCCTTCTTCCATATGGCTGTCTTCAATCTTCTTTCGCTGATCAGCCGAACTACTTATTGCACGTTTTGCGGCAGACCCTAAAGTGATTACCAAGTGTATGAAATAAATTCTCAGCTTTAAATGACGAACAACAAAATTACCTCGACATGCATTCCCGCGAGCACGCCCTCTTCCACGGCCAGACCTGCATTCTTGACTATCCTCCGATTCAGTGCCTTTCTCTCGTGAACCAGAACTACGTCCAGCTCCACGCCCACATTTCGAAACGCTCGGATTGGCGGCAAAATCTACCCTTCTTCTGGACTTCTTTTCTTTCGTGGCAGTTTTCTGTTCCGCAATACTGTTTCTGACAGGGGTGTCTGTCAACACAACTGACGATCGGCCACGCCGCTGATGGGAATGCCTTTCATGCAAAACTGCAATAGGTGATATCTCCTCTGGAGAAAACGCAGCGCTGCTTCCGTCAGGACATAAACTGCCACCAGAGATAGCAGGCAGGTGTTCTGCTGTGGCCAATTGAACACCTAAGACTTCATCGTCAGTTGCGCTTTCTTTATCCAACTCCTTCATGACTTCCGCAACAAAATCTTGTGCTTGATGTTCTTTCGGAGTTTCAACCATGGACTCAGATGTTACAAAGTCCGTCTCTTGGAATGTTTCCCTATTTGGTGGGAAAATGCCGCAGACTCTGAAACCGTTCAAGATATTCTGAGGAGTTGCGGCTCGTGGCAACGCTTCAGCAACGTTTTTGACGACATCTTCAATGCGCATGGGACGTCCCGGATTCTTTGCCATCCAGCTGGCACATGCATCGTTGTAATATTTCTTAAAAGGGCCATACACAGACCGGTCAAGCGGCTGCAACTTATGGGTGCAATGGGGAGGCAAGGTCAGTAGAATTATACCGACTTCCTTGCAATAATCAATTACTCTCAGGTCATAACGAAAGTGATGGTTATCAAGGATTAACGGAATCTTTCTCTCCACAGTCGGCCTCGCATGACTGGAGAAATGCTTCAGGTAGTCAAGTAGCTCAGTCTCGCTCATCTAGCCACTGCCGTTAGCAAAGCCGATACAACCAGGCGGGCCTCCATTAAGGAAATGTTGTTGCATCCTTTTGCGTGGGTACAAAAACATCGGTGGGATGTAACTTCCCGTCGCATTCACAGCCAAAGCAACTGTGACCAACGTTCCTCTTTCACACGAAGTAATTCCACCAACAAGTCTTGTTCCTTTGCGGGCAATGACCTGCCCAGGTTTATTGCATGTTGTGACACCTTGTGTTAAAAATAGGAAAACAGAATTCAGAAACAGAACGACATCCACTACAACTTTACCTGTTTCGTCAAGGTTATAAATGTCCTGAGGCTCAAAGTTGTATGTATCCAACACGTCGTAGAGCTTATCGAAAAATCCGTCTACGTTAGCTTTGGTGAACGACGTTGCGCGAGACAGACTAGTGGGGTGAGGTGTGCGAATAGACAATGTGGGTTGCCTACGCAGAAATCATCTGCACCAATGTTTGCTTGCACATTCATCTGCAAATTACTTATATATAAGCAAACTTATTGTGTTGACTTCTGTACATTAGATACCTCTGTTCCAAGTCTTGGGATATTTTACTTTGTACTTCTGAGCAAGCTGGAATGCAAGACTTCTTAAGTCTAGAGTAGACAAACCAAACATGTTATCGCACGATGACAGTAAATAGTCTTCCATTCGTTTCTCTTGCTCCTTGGAGAACACTCGTGTGTGGGGTCTGTATCCAACCCTGGCTTCCTCCCCATTTCGCTTTTTTGTCACAAAACGAAAAAGTGTAACGTGGCACATATTATTCAATTTGGCCGCTTCTCTGATGGTAAAGTTTCTTTCGATGACCAACCGTGCAGCCTTTTCTGCAACGAACAAAGGAGTCTTTCCCCTGTTTGACTTGTAAACACACTACGCCGTGCAGCGTTGCCGATTCTCACGATATAGATCCCATGGTCGAGAAATATGCTGTTACAATCGTGTACACGGGTATCCCGGAATTTAAAATTCTCCTGTGGAATTACTGTTCGGCTATGGTGCATGAGTTTCTGGTATGTTATTCTCTAACATTCAGTGAGTCTAAAAAATATTATTTGAAAATTTTTGGATATCTGTAATTAACACACCAGCGAAAAAAGTGTCACCCCTTTTTGCTAAGGAAGGTGGAAAAACCATATTTCACTCAGTATCTTCGGTCACTCTCATTCGTTTCAAGTGAAACTTTTTTTAATAATACATAATGGTATGCGGCATGTTCGTTATTTTTTACAGCCTCTAGAAACCTTTCACTAATAAGTTATGATTTTTGTTACTTTCGTCTTTTGTTACTTTTGACCCGACTCTCCTCTACACCAATAATTGATAATCCATATAACCTAAAGATGATTCATGCTTAAAATCAAAAAAGGTTTCTCTGCCCTAAACATGGTAATTAATAAAGCCATTGAAAGGGATTAATTAATATGAAAAATAAGTCGCATTGGCAGTCGCATAAAGAGGATCCTCGTACCCACTACTTGAAAACATGTCCAAAACTTTTTTTATGTATTGTGCCAGATTCAGCAACTTGTCAAAAATAATACTAGATTACATGGGGTTCAAACGAAGAACGGCACAGAAATCGACAACAAAAAGACAAATCAGCGACAAATGCAGAAAAAGCACATTATAACAAACGATATTATTGTTTGGTTAACAAAGAACTTGTAAAAAAAAAGTTATTCAGGGATTTGTTTCAGAAACATTTTCACGCAATCGAGATTCCTAGAAGCTTCATCCTGCAGTCCAAGGATCTCTCCTTGGAGGAAAAGGAGAACGTGACTGATCCCTTTTGGGTAGACGATGTTGAATGTGTAATATGAGGCCATAAGGCAAGCCAGGGCTCCTGCAATATCGGACGGGGCAAGGAATGGTTTTCCATCTACGATGATTGTGAGAGAACGGCCAACGGATACTATATACGGTGCCTGGCGTTTCGGCTCTTCTGAAATAATTGAGGCCAAACTGCCATCCTATGACAATATGAGAAATTATTATGACAAAGTTAAATAAGACAACAAGTTAGTAAGTTAAAATGACAAAGTTAACGAAAAATTAATACGACAGATTAACGTAGATTTTACTCAATATAATACTCATACTTCTCTCTGATCGAAGAGCAGTCTTCCCATCTTCGCTAGCCTTTTGCTTGTGCTTAAAAGAACGGTAATCATTTGCAAAGCAGCCCGTGATGCCGCATCTGAAATGTAAAATAATTAAAATCATAAATCTTATAAACGGTTTTTACCAAAGTCATCATCCAACTGCGCGTATGCCGGGTTGAGGAGAAATTCTCTAATACCCTTAGAGCTCTGTGCTTTCGCCACGGCAATTATCTTCGGTACAAATCTCCTCCAATTTTCCTTAAACTTAGTTACTGTCCCACTTCCGAGGAGCAAGTCCAATTCCCAAAGTAGCTGTAATACCAATTTTACATGTAACTAATAAATGTTTACATGTATTAATAAATTAATAAATAGTAAATGTTTACATGTATTAATAAATTAATAAATAGTAAATGTTTACATTTATTATGTTACAAAAAATATTTTAAATACATACGTATACTTCCTGGTTCAGGTACGGACAGGTTGCATTAACGTCATCAACCGATTGCAGCGAGCCACTGATAATTGCATTCCTTCGGTCTTGATGCGTCAGCTGCATCAGAACTTTTACTTCGTGACCAGAAATGTTCTTCATGTAAAGTTCAAGCATTTTGTCAACGTTCTTCTTGTAAGAAACCGGATCATCTGGGGGAAATGCAAAAAATAAAGCAAATTTTACACTTACATGGGTAATTTGATTTCAATTTCAATACGTACTTTGCTGAGTTACTTCACTGGTTGAACAAGAGTCAATAGTCACACGACCGGGAGACAGTAAACATGGCGCTTTCTTTGCCGGGCGGCCCTTTTTGGTTACAGTCTTCAAGTTTCCACGTTCACGTGCAAATCTTCTGGTTAACTTGTATTTCAAAGTAGCCTGAAAAAATAAAGTAATTTGCAGAAAAGCATGCAATAAAAACTTTACCATTGATGCCGAGAAATCATTTGGATCCACATTGAGAGAAGGATATTTTCGCAAGAGTTTTTCGGCAAGTTGTGTCACGCTGCTCGGAGACGGACTACAAATGGGCTGAATAGAGTCAACGACTCGTCGAACAACTTTAGCTATCTGTGAATTAGTTAAAGCAGCCCCTTTCTTCAACTTGCTATCTATCTCGACCCCGAAAGAATTGGGAATTTCATAGTTCCAAGGGATGGGAACATGAAAATCAACGTGCACTTCGTTGTCCCCTTCGGTACCTGTTGATCAGAAAATATTAACAATTGCCCGAAGACATTAAAATGTAGCACAAACTTCTGTTCAGAGTAATTGCCGCGTGATCGTTCCGTGCCTCTGGGTCAAACAGCTCCTCTCCCGATACCTCAAAAAATTCTTCAATGGGTTCCGTGCTTGCTGTGCTCTCATTATCTGCACACGCTCCCAAGTCTGAAATACAACAATGAAAGAAATCTGACATAAGTAATATGAAAGGAGATTATTAGCGTCTGCTTGAACTTTCCAGGCAACTTTCAGACAGTCAAATACAGGAAATACATAGGCTTGTTTTCCACAACCATTAGGAATACAAATCAAATACAAATATAAAGTTAATATACAATGACAAGTTCAGACTTACCAGAATGTGAGGAGGTAGAAGGCGCGAGTGAAGGAATTAAAATGCACGCTGTCTCAGAGAGTTTGGCGCGCAATATTGAATTGTTCATAAGTACGGAGGTTTCCTCTACTGCTGTCCACCACCCGGAGAAGTTTTTGTCTTCGCGCTCAAAATATCTTATGGTTCTTCCATTCATTGCTGTTCGAACCATCTCACTAGTTCTTGCTTTAGCAAAAATCGTTTCTTTTAATCTATCAACGTCTGAATGATTATCCTTTGAGAGGAAGTTGAACACAACGCTTGTGTCTTCAAATAATACTAACACATTTTTCTCCATCGCAACCTTACAAAAAAAAACTTTAAGAAAGCAATGAGAAATAGACTGTATCATGTACCAAGTAGCTCTTCCCGGGTCAAGATCTGACGGTCGACTGACTTGTCCGATTCCTTTTCTCAAAATCTGGAAAAAAAGACAACGCCCAAAAGGGGGCTAAGCATCTGATACGTATGGGATATAGGCAAAGGGACATTTTGACTAGTGTCTCGGAAGCGTGGGAAAGGTGTTCAAGACGCTAACCCACGCCGTTGCGTCAAACTTAGCTGTCAAATTGAAATTTATTATAGGTCCCGGAAAGGGCCCTAAGGTTCTTCTGAACTTTTCCCCTTCAGAAGTCTCAGAAGTGTACGTTTAAAAGTCAACCCAGTTCAGTTTAAAATAACCGCTCAGTATAGAATGTCTTACGGACTTTGCCTGTAATTTTTTTCAGTTGTTACATGCAGGTTAATTGTGAAATGTTTATATTTTCTCATTCGTAAAACAAACAACGAACGTGAAACCACAACGGAAAATGGCGGCAAGTTGTAACTTCTATAAGTGTGCAATAAATACGTGCAACTTTGTTGCCTTAGAAACGAACAAGTTGTTGAAACATTATAGTGTTATACATCGAGACGACCCACAGTTTAAGAGCACTTGTCTTACTGAAGAATGTGGCCACAAGGGAATATTTCTGACAACACGTGGTTTATACCAACATATGAAAGTACATCATCCCAGTAGCCTTCAATGTAGTAGAGAGACTTCAAAGGACATTCCTCATTCGGACATGCCA
>JAHZNP010001469.1:0-19480 GCA_020615345.1 Triops cancriformis
TTCATCAATTCTCTTACCCGCCGTTTCCCTGTATTGACTTCGACTTTCTCTCGTGCCCACTGCAATGAGCGGCAGCACGAATCAGAGGCTAACTTTTTAAAAAAATTGCAGGTGATTCCGCAAAAACTACTTATCCAATTTTCAAAATTTTTGCACTAAAAATCATTTTTAAAAATCGACGCTAAACTGACCAAGCCTGGTTTTTGAAAATGTCTTCCACAAAAAAGTCTAAATTTTCATTCCTCCATAGAAAAATGAAGAATCATTTTCTACAAAATCCTCCTCGACATTCCCGGCGGATCATAGACCATAACATTACTGTCAAGAAAAATTTCTAAAATAATTCGTGTAGATCGCACGATCTCCCACAAGCTAACCAATGTAATTCGCCCATAAGAGGATACGCGGAACCGGGGCCTTAAGGCATACTATAACTGTAAAAAGAAATATATGTAGAAGAAGTAGTTAGGCTCAATTGGGTGCCTTGCGACGCGTGCCGCGGCCTTTCGTTGGTGTGGAGGTCTACTCTTTTGCTGTAGTTTGGTGCATTTTTATAACTCGGTGCTGTGATACTTCTAGAATTGTTTGCATCTCACTTTGTTGGTAGTCATTTTCCTTGTGTGTGGGACTCCAATGAGGGCCTGCAGCAACAGCGGCGGTGATATCGTCAACTGATACTTCTTCAGTATTCGGTTGCCCAGGCGGTCCTTGAAATCGTTACCTTCGTTTGTTCTT
This sequence comes from Triops cancriformis, assembly GCA_020615345.1. NCBI lineage: Eukaryota > Metazoa > Arthropoda > Branchiopoda > Notostraca > Triopsidae > Triops > Triops cancriformis. The sequence goes on from JAHZNP010001469.1 coordinate 736, forward strand.
CCGGACTTTGGAGGTGATGGCTAGTTGAGTTTCTGGAGTGGGACTGGTGTTGGCGACCATGTCTAGGATGTTTGCTATTTCTTTCGTGTTTAATACGAGATATTTCTGAAACGACTCTTCTGGTTGTAAAGGACTTGCTTCTGGAGAAGGTTGTGTAACTTCGTTGCTAGTGCTTGCTTGTGCGGCAGCATCTCGAAAGCTAACGGTTGCTTTTGTAGCGGTTTTCTTCCGGACGATGTGGGCTCCAACTTCCTCAACGAAGTCTACAGCTACGATTACTCGCTGTGATGTCTCGGCCATGTTTAGCAGGTCACGTCTGTTTCGAATGGCGGAAGAAAGATCCTCTACGTTTATTTATACAGAAGGAGATAATTTAAGCTTGTATAAACGTTCCATTTATAAACCTAGTTTCCGTTAGATATACGCGAAAAAGCATGTAGTTTATTGTTGTATATTGGGACACCAGTGACTTTCTCCCTTGAAATAGATGGACCAGAAAGACCTATTAGGAAAGTTCGAAAACAGTATATACGTATTTACTCTAGATTGAGGGTCTAATACTATGTGGGAGTTGTCTTGTAGCCTCGCGTTAGACTATATTGCTATGTAAGTGTTGTAATAGTACTAGTATATTCTTTTCAGTAATCTAGTAAGTTGACGTTTACTTCCATAGATATCTCAACCACCTTCACACATGTTTTATTAATTCAAACGCTGTATTACCGACATCTGTTCCGAACAATATGGTATCTAACCATGCTACCATGTGGTAGCTAACACTGTGTTCGTTTAGTGCTCATATTGGAAGTTCTTGAGTAATACAGTTGTAACTAAAGTATAGAAAGGAGTGTTACGAGTGTTTCATAGAAGTGTAGGGAAGGACGTGTCCGTACGCTGCTTTGTAAGAAAAATCGCATACAGCCTCAAACGTTTAGCAGCTTCTGCATCCTAGTAGCGTCCATGCCGTGCTAAACGATGCCTTGAGGGTGACGTGATTCGTCCATAACGCCTTTCGTTATTGAGTGACGGCGCTTGAGCGATCACTATAATGTTCAAATATTTTGAGGCCGTTTCGAGGACGAGGAAAGAGATGGCGCAGGAGAACGAGACGGCGTACGGTTACGAAAATGACGATCTGTCTTGACAAAGAGCGACTTTGCTCTCGAGGGTTCGAAGGATTCACCATGCGAAAACGAAAGGAAATTTTTGACTTACATTTACCGTGGTTCAACGAAGGTTTGACGAAAGACGAAAACGATTGCGCGATTGCATTAACGGGAAATGTTCCCTTGTATTAGCACATTACCACAACCACAAAACAAAAGAGGAAAAGCAAAGAACAGAAGAAGAACCAGAACAGAAGTACCCCCACTCACAGGAAAACGCTACATTTATAGGGAGACACATCTGACCGACGAAACAACGACGTTTTAGGCAAAAAGTTATGCCAGAGGCGTAGGACTTGCGTTTGGCCAAAATGACCTCACTTGGGGTCAGGTCAGGAATGTGTCAAGGACAAAGGTGTCGTTAGGCTACAATACAAAAAAGGGAAATCGGCAATAAAAGAGAAAACACGAATTTTAATAATAAATGCTTTGACGGTCCGGAACATGTCTGCTGTCGTTGATAGTTTTGAAAGCGAATGTGCTTTTACTGAAAGTACCGGCCCTTCTTGCCTGTTGTTGATTTCTCCATTTACTAAGCTTGTTCGAGGAAGCTTTGTCGTTAAGACAATCAGGTGAAACGGGAAGACTGTTTGCCGGTGTTGGTGCTGGCTTCTGCGTATACGTAGAGGCAGGCTGAGCCGCCGCGTGTGAAACTCCCGTTAGTAGGGGGTGAAACCCCCATTGGGGAGTGTAGTGTTCAGGGTAAAGGCCGTGGTAGAAGCTGATTCCGTACCGTCAAACGGGGTTACTTTGAACGGAAAAGGGACTTTTTCGTTCGTTTTTCCTTTGTATTTTGGCTAATTTTTGAGCAATAGCGAAACAAAAAGTTTTGGCTCTGTAGAATTTACCGCAGAATCAGATAAGCCTTTCACTTTCAAATTCACTGTGAAACTCTGAGAGTACTGAATTTTCAAAGTCTGTGTTCAATGTTACCCCACGATGCGTACATCTTTGAACGCTTACGATAAAACTGCATTGCAAGACAACGGTATACCATGTGACTAAATTTTTTTACATAGACTACTTATTATAGAGTATTCAACATGCCTGACTAGAAATTTTGATTGCAATTGCTTTAGTTATAGTAAAAACGTGAAAAAATTGAAAGTAACAAAAGAGAAAAGCAGTGGAACGGTATTTCGGCTAAACGTTGGTTTTGTCTCTCAATCCTCGCTTTTCTTTGCCCCTCGCGCGTCTTACACTCTTAAATTCTTGCTCTAAAAAAATAATAGTAAGAATGAATGCTTTAAGTGGTATAGTTACCTTTTGGTAGTCAATAATCAGACGACAACAGAACTTGTTAAAACAAACCGCCGACTTTCAATCAGCTGTCGGTGTGAATTGTATGAAAACAAAGGTATATTATGTTCTCCTAAGAAAGCCTACTGGGGGTAAGCCTACATACCCTTAAACTAACGACACCTAGATTGCTGAATTTCCTCTGGATTCGACTGGACTGGAATTCGACTGGATTTCCGTCGAGTGTCAAACTCACCATGGTAAATACATTCATTCCCTAACGACGTTAACTTTTGTTGCGCGCTACCATAACATTTAGCGGTGGGGTATTTTACCTCGTGCGCACCTTGCCACGAAGGTAAGCCTCGAAGCGCTTGGAGTCTAGTCACACGAGTGAACCGGATCAGCCTGGATTCCGCAAGATTGTGGTGTGAGTTGCCGTTTTTCGGGGAAATCGTCGAGGAAACAATGGCAAATAACGGAATGAAGTCGCTCATTATCCTGCCTGTATTTAACGGTACCGGAGATTTGGGGCAATTCCTCACCCAATTTGGAATGGTGAACATTGCGAACGGATGGACGGACAACCAGTGTAGGCGCGTGCTACCTACCCTACTCGATGGACCAGCGGAGGCTGCCTTGGAAAGCTTGGAGCCCTTACCGGACACATTGGTTGGTTTGGAATAAGCCCTGTTGCGAGTGTTTCCACCCAAGGAGGCACAGAGGTTATATTCGACTAAATTCTGCAGCCGAACTCTGTTGCACGAGGAGACAGCACACGTGAATGCAGCAGATATGAAGCGACTATTCAAAGTAGCAAACCCAGAAATCCACGTAGAGGCTACGATCGACAAGTTCGTCATGGAACAATTTATAAAAAGCCTGCCAATGGATTGGAGGGCTCGCTTCTATGACGCACAAATCAACACACTTATCGGCCTGCTGGAGAAGCTAAACATGTGGCTTATTTCTCGACAGGTGGTACGTCAGATGGAGAAAGGGACCACCAGCAGGATGACAGCCTACGAGACTGACCCCGTTGGTGGTAAGAGCGATCGTCAGGAGCCACGTCAATTTCGTGTTACGCTTGCGGACAGATTGGACACATACGCCGGAATTATAACATGCGATGTGAGTCTTGCGGTCTGAAAGGCCATAGGGGTATTGGTTGCCGTACGACCTGCCGGGGATGCCAGAAGATGGGGCATATACAGCCCAACTGTAGAAGCCGCAATGACAGACCTCAGGGGTCCCCCGGTAGTGCAAACGAGTTCGTAACCAGCCGTCGACTGCCCACCGACTCGTGTTTTGTTGCTCGAGTAGAATGAGTGAGTTGAGACGCAGTTATTGATAGCGGCAACGAGTGTTCAATTATGAGCCTGAATCTAGCAGGCAAGACTCGACGTGAAGAATTCTAAGCCGCGAGTCATGACCCCCACCAAGACGTGGAGCTGGAAACAGAGGGTATGGCGCATGTGGGTCTAAGCATTGGAGAAGACGTAGAAGTCAAGATGGATCTAATTTTGGCTAACTGGTGAGCCAATTTGATACTCGGGATGGATTTTCTTCGAAGAGTATCCGCGAAAATTGATTTTGCGCGTGGCATGGTGGAACTCTTTGGAGTTCAGGTGCAGTCCGCCGCACTTTCGCGGAGGCCTAAATGTGCACGAGCTGACCGTAGACGAGCCCCGGTCAGAACCTGTGGTACCTGCGACCGTAAGGAGACCTTTCTGTATTCGTCGGTTTAGGGTGTTAGAAACAGCTCCAACTCGACTTCCTAACCTGCTGCCGGAGGCTTTAGAAGTTCAGCCAGAGAAAGCAGTCGTTGTGAGTACAGAGGTCGTTGGAAAGAGGAAAATGTTTTTCACGTTTTTACTATAAATAAAGCAATTGCAGTCAAAACATCTAGTCGGGCATGTTGAATACTCTATAATAAGTAGTCTACGGAAAAAAGTTGAGTCACATTGTATACCTTTGTCTTGTAATACAGTTTTATTCTAAGCTTACCAAGATGTACGCATCGTGGTGTTACTTTGAACACAGAATTTGAAAATTCGGTACTCTCAGAGTTTCACAGTGAATTTGAAAGTGAAAGGCTTATCTCGTTCTGCGGTAAATTCTACAGAGCCAAAACTTTTTGTTGTGCTATAACTAAAACATTAGCCAAAAGACAAAGGAAAAATGAACGAAAAAGTCCCTTTTTCGTTCAAAGTAACCCCGTTTGACAGTATATTCTTTTTTTTGCTTCTAGCTGAACATTCGGAGGTTAGTTTTGACACCAGGATTTGTCACATGACTCGTGATGGTCTCGAGAATGCACTTTTGATCCTGATTTAAACTTCGTACAGCATCTGCCAATCCTTTCTTCAGAAGCTCGCCTTCCTCATGTGAATTATCACACCTCATTATTTGCAATTCTGTCAAAGCCAATTGGAGGTCACATTGTGGAAGGGTCTCTGCTTCCAAGAACCCGTTTTCAACATTTTCTTCCTCGATCTCGTCATTTTTTACTTTTTTTGCCAACTCAGTGGCACGGAGAATGTCGCTCAGTTTATGATGATAAGCCAACACCGCGAAGATCAGTCCGTTTTTGAAGGAAGGCAGTTTCATAAGTTTTAAAATGTTCCAATAATCGCGTCTTTATCACACCAAGGAAGGAACATGAACAACAAAGAATGATAGTATAATTGTTTCTGTTCGAATGAATTTTTCGGGTCACGAATAGCGTGTTGGACAACAATGGGTTTCGAACGCAACGCTCCGAAACCTAGATTTTTCTCATCATGTAGCTTCGTTCTGCTGCAGAAGTCCGTTTCTGGCTAACCGCGTGACAACGGAAAAATCATACATGCAGGCCTTTTCTAGTTCATCAGGCATGTTTGGGTAGTGGTCGTCCAACTACTGATTTCTTATCAATTTCTGTAATATTTTTGTCAACTTCATTAGCGACTGCAGTTCTTGGAAAGGTAACAAATTGCTAAGCCTTTGTTCTCTCGAAAGTGTTCAAAAATAACACTGTACGTGTCTTTTGATTTAATACGTGACCTAAAAGCGTATCAGCAGCCTCGTAAGCTCCGATTTGCCTACGATATGCTGCCCAGTTGCCCAATTTCGTTCTTACTGTCTTTACCAATTATCGGTGCATCTTTAATCCAAAGAAGCATAAAAATATGCGGAGCTCCACGAGACGGATAGGCAACACGCCAGTAATAATTGTCACTTCCACAAAGAAAGGATTGTCTTTACTGAGAATGAAAATTTTCATGAAAGAACGGAACTGTCTATGAAAGAATGTGGTGACATCTACTGGATGTGTCACACAGAGCTCTACGTTCGTTTTGCTTTTAAGAGAGGGATCATCGTCTAAATTTCTGTGTAGAATAAACTCCCTCATTTCCTGCCATTCATATTCAGCAGAACTAAGCGTTACAAACCATATAAGCTTTGAGCTTTGAATAAAAAGTACGCAAAGTCGCTGAAGAACCGAAAAGAGTTCTGAGGCTTCTCGAATGTCGTCAATGTACATAAACCAGGTTTAAACGGTGAGCATAGTAATGAATGAACAAAACGTGGGGATACAATTCTCTTACACGAGCTTGCACACCGGATAGGCGTCCACTCATTACTGCTGCACCGTCGTAACACTCGGCAACACAATAATTTCAATCTAGACACATCCTTTTCGTCTCAACTGAAATCTTCTCGGTCAAACTCTTTGCGTCAACTTCTGGAACGTGACTTCATTACCCACCAGAACGAATGGAACTTTTTTATCCGAAGGGGGTAATCTCCTCGGCTCAGGCCAATCAAGTTCATTATTTAAAAACTTTTGTCCAAACTCTGATTCTCGGAAGACGGTGCTATCGTGCTCTCTCCCCCATGCGCCATGTCCACCATCTTAAAGCAGTAGTCTGCATCGCAAATTGCCATAAGCACTAAGCTGTAACCACCCTTGTGGTTAAAAGATAGTGAACCTAATAAATTATGGTCAGATCAGTTCTTATGTAGAAAACGAGCAATACATTACCGGTATTGTCAAAACATTGGGCATCAATGTGTTTTCCATCTAATGCCCCTACGCAATTAGGGAAATTCCACAACTTATAGAATTGGTCAGCAATGCTTTCGTAATCTGTTTTATTTAATTCCTTTAAGTAGGCTGTAGGTAGTACGTCCCATAGAGCATTGCACGTTTCTTTAAGTATTTCGCAAACAGTGGAACGGCCAATTCGAAACCCGTACGCTATTGACTGCATGCTTCCTCCAGCGGCTAGAAATCTATTGATAAAACGTCGTATTTATAGCAACACAGCCACTAGTGCTTATCAGTACCTGAGAGTCATTGCGAGTCTTTCGCCAGGGGAAATTGGATCACGCCAGTTTGTAGTTTTTTTAAAAAAATTATCCCTTCGATAGCCGTTAGCAAATAATCAAACATTGACGGGTTCATCCTTGTATAGTTGAAAACTGTATACGGATCACGAGTTCGCGCAGGAACGACGATGGAAAAATAATGGCTCATAGTTAAGCGGTCTTCGATGTAAGGTCTAGGCCACATACATCTTTTTTGCTTGCGTGTTTTTCTTTCACCTATTTGAAAACAATTGGAATCTCATTTTGTTACAGTTAATTTGGAAGTTTACCTCTTTGTAAGTACCGAAAACAAATCAACAACGTACCAAGAAGGACGGCTGCGTCTTCTTCCATCTTTACAGCTCTTTTTTAAATAACTGGATACTAGAGCACAGGTAAATGGATGTGGCTAGGATGTCTTTGACTGCGTGATTGTCGAAGAATGTTTAGCTGTACGTTGGTAGAAAGTTCATCAGATTGTCGTACAAGCAATAAAAGAGAAATCAAATACGTACAGAAATAAACTTAACGTTCCCTCGTAATTAGAACGATTGTAACAAGTGGTACACTGTCCACCAATTGATTTAGAATTTCTGATGTGCTATATTAAAGTATTCATCTACTCGCAGTTACAAGGCATGGCTGTAAACTTTGACCAAGTAAAAAGATATTGTATTATTCCCTCCTACCGAACAGGCGAATTACATTGTACACCTACTTGCGTCGCAATAAACATGGTAATAAAATAAAACAGCTCAAATAACATATTTCGTCTACTTTATTTGTGTCACACTAGAGTATTTAAAACAGCGGTCTTCAACCTGGGCGATATCGCCCACTTGTGGGCGTTTCGAGTTCTTCAGTGGGCGATGAGCCAAGAGTGGGCGGTGAGGGGGGCGCTCAGGCTTTAACTGGGTATTTCATGTTCACCGAAAGATAGGACTGGAAGAAGGGGGAAAGTTGTTTGCGATAGGAGTGCTTTCTTCACTTTTTCACCTTTCGTATGTTTTTTTAACGTTGCGAAATCGAACGTCAAGTCAAGGAAGGAGCACGCAAATTTAGAGCAGTCGCTGAATCTGACCTTTTGTCCACATGTGATTTTGTCCACGACAACATTGGTCCCCAACCTGGGGTCCGCGGCCCACTAGTGGTCCGCGGCCTGTTGGGAACTGTGAAGAGGTGAGCTGGGGGTAAGTAAGCACACCACCAAAATATACAGCGGCTCCATAAACAATGGTCATTTTTTGGTAGGGCGTTTGTTTCGTTTTGAAGCTGAATAGTTTTTCCGTTTACGTTTCTAAGTTGTCCTCGTGCGTCTGGTAATGCTAAAGGAGGGCCTGCTAGAATTTAAGTTTACTGGTATATTTTTTATATAAACCTTAGAGATAGACAACGCTTTTGGCTTTCCGAGCTACTTTTTTACTATTGTAAACGATGTTTAAAGCAAAAGGTTCAAGGTAAAAGGCTTATACTCTGGTACCTGTATCTAGTTGAAGGACGTGGGATTTCGATGGCTTTAATTAGTGTATTCTTCGTAAGACAACAAGTCACTTTAACATTAATTTTCATTATGATATACTAAAGAAAACTTGGAAAAAATTTGCAGGCAGATGTCCAAGAATTGCTGAAAACATATGAATTCCATTTAGTAAATAATTCAATAATTTGCAAGCCAAATTTATTTCGTAAAAAACGACATTTTTATGTTTTTTGTCATATGATTTCTGTAGTCAATTTCTACTTAATGCTACCCTTCAAGAACATCTATCGAAACTCTCCGAGGAAGTGGCAATCGACTTACAAAACCACCTGTACGTTGATAACGTAGTTTATTCCACCTCCACGGAGGTTCAGCTTTATGAATTTTATCAACGTTCTCGTCAGCTCGTTAGAGAAGCCGGTTTTGACTTGGGCCAGTGGGCCACCAATTCAAGAATATTATTGCAGACAGTGTCGGAATATCACCTATTCCGAATACCGTGTCCGTTTTGGGATTAATCTTGGTCCGAGAACCCGACGAATTGTATGTTGCGGCGCCGTAATGGGATTTGTTCAGTAAATGGACCAAACGAGTTATCGTAAGCGAAGCGGCCCAGGTCTTTGACCCGCTAGGCTGGCTATCACCCGTCGTCATGCGTGCCAAACTACTAATCCAGAAGCTTTGTCGGAGCAAAGTAGGCTGGGACTCCGAGCTTTCACCCAAATTCGTTGCTGATTGGCAGAAGTAGAGAGCTGACGTAACCGTCGCCAGCGCTCTAGGTTTCCCACGATCACGAGAAATGGGCCCGGAGGTCCAGTTTCACCTTTTCATGGACGCCAATTCCCAAGCCTACGGATCTGCATTATATGCACACCTAGGCGACTCGTCGCGGCTCCTTATGGCGAAAAGCCGCATAGCCCCTTCGTAAAACTCAAGAACGAATAGGCAATTCGGAACCTAATCTGACTTGCTGGAGCGACAGCAAGGTGGTACTTCACTGGGTAAATTGTTCAGATCCATCTAAGGGCCATGTGGCCACTTGCGTGGCAGAAATTAAACGATTGCTGCACGATATCCGTTGGAGGTACGTTTCGGCAGCCGACAATCCGCGGACCTGCTCACACGAGGAATGAACTGTCGTGCCCTCCTTAAATCCAACTCTGGCGCAATGGTCCAAGCTGGCTACAATCGGAGGTCGTCAAGGAAGCAGAGGAGATAAGCCTCGACTTGAATGATTCAATGCTGAAATCACCGGTTATCAGGGCCTACCCTCCACCTGATCCTTCGCCGCTGTGGTTGTTAGCCGAGCTCGTTAATAACTATCAGAAGTCCCTACGAGGTTTCGCATACGTGCTACGCGCCGTGACTACTTTCAGCGTCCTATTAGTCAAACAATGTAGGGTCCCAGATCCGGATAATAAATTCATACGGGCAGACGAGGTGGAGTCCGTTGAGACTACTGCCTTGCAAATGGTATTAGGTTGTTCGTTAAGTCTGTGCGTATTTTGACCACTCTCGCATTAAAACAGTCCGGGTATTTCTCCGAATGCCCGTGTGCTCTTTTGTGTTTATAAAGAAGCAAGTCTGGTGTCTCACTGACATTTAAACCACAATTTGATAATTCTTGATGTGAATGTAAAATTTCTATCAACGTTGAAAGGTGAACGGTACCGCTGGAAATTATCGCCATTTTTGCGTTATAATTTCCACAAATGTCTCAACGCTTCGGAAACTACTAAAAAATATGTAGTTTATGGTCCAGATACCCGAAAAGATCACGCGGTGCGGAAACGGTGTCCGTTGTTTCGAAGTGGGAATTTTTATTTAAGATGGTTACTGACCGGTCGCACTTAAGAGGTCAATACGGACCAAATAATGACTTTTGTGGACAGAAACTTTTGTGGACAGAAACAGAAAGATACAGGAGATCGTTATTGTATCACACAAAAGCGTTGTGATCCACCCAAAATCAGCTAAAACGTGAACACGGCTGACGTCAGGCTCCCGCACCAGTCTGGCATCAGCCTGGCCAACAGACGAGCCGTAGACTTCCATAAGACAAAAACACATTTTTGCCGCCCTGACAAAAAATTCGAAGTTTCCACGTATGTTCGGTCGCACAATTCTTATAGTACTGACATTGCTCCATCGGATTATCATCATTTTATCTTTCTTCAAAATTTTCTTTAAGGGAAAAAATTCGAAAATCTTGAGGCCATAAAAAAGCACCTCGATCAGTTTTTTGAAAAAAAAACACAAGATGTTTCGGGAGAAGGGCATCTTCGATCTACCCTGTCGTTAGGCTTAGGTGGTTGAACAAAAAGGTTCATACACAATTTTAAAAGAAATGTTACGCACAGAGAAATTCGTTGTCAAATTGTCACTAAAAATACGAACGGACTTAACGATCAACCTAATACAACGCGAAAGTTTTAGAGAAGTTACCAATTAAGGACGTCGCCCCAGCATCGTTCGGCAATTAAACTTGACTCTAGATCGTAGTCTATACGTTGCGTACCTCACAGGCGCTCTAACCATCAAAGACTGCCCAGATGCCCGTCTTCACATTTGTCTATTCACATGAACGAAGACTATGAACGAAGACTCATCAAGAAAGGGCTGCTCATTGCTTTCATATTTTGACAATATCACTTCGTGCGGAAAGACAGTGATCATTGATCATAGTTACTTTTAATTGAAAGTACCGTACTTTCGTATTTCGAATATTTACAGACGAACCGCTCGTTTCGAAATGTGAGCTTAGCATAGGAATCGGAACTCTTCTGATCATGTTTTAGTCACAATAAGCCAACTTAGGGCTCAGCTACGGCTTGAACTTTTTCTAGCCTCGGATCCAGAACTTCCAGCGTCACCAAGAATAATTCTGAATACAGCGTCGGTTTCACGCGGAATCGCGTAGAGTCAAGTAACCAGAGAAACGCTTATCAATATGTCACGTGATCTCAAGCGATTGGTTAAGGAACTTACAGTGATGTCATGTCCAGTCAGCTTGCACGAAGGTGGTTTAAAAGCCATTTTTTTACCGCTACCGCGCGGTACTTTCGAGAGCTTGCGGTAATATGGTACTTTTGTATTTACCGCGGTAGAAGACAGCGGTAAAAATATCTACCGCGGTAACTACCGCGATAAAGGGAAGATCGCGGTAATTCAACCCTGTCTCCATCTATGCTGTTCTCACGTGATAATAACCTCCGAAGATTCGCCAGTAGCGACGATCCCGGACGATGACCCAGATTCTGGAAACCCTTCCCGACTTAACCGCCGATTCAAGTATCGTCCAGCTCTGTAGACATCTCTGGAAACGTTGGCGGGAAGACTACCTCCTGGCCTTTCGGGAAAGACCGACCACTCACGTTACCTTGACGGGGTCATGGCCCTCCTGTAGGGATGTAGTTCTCGTTCCCGATAACGGACCTCGCCTACTCTGGAGCCTCGGAAGGATAATCTCGTTACATATCGGACGCGATGGTCACACGCGATCCGCCGTAGTCCACACCGTGTCTTCGGAAATCAACCGTCCAATTTCGCGACTATCTTCCTTGGAATGCCTCCCGGAAGAGAACCCTGAAAATATACCTGAAGACGATACCCAGAGACCTGTAACTGACGTTAGTAGTAGCGCCCGGCCGAAACGAGAAGCTGCCAAAGCCGCCCAGGAATGGTGGGCTCGTGGGCGACGGACCCCCACGAGTAAGCCTGCGGGAGGATGTGGGAAATTATTCCCCATTTGGTTGTTCTGAGTGAGTCTCGTACACCCCCCGCATGGTGGCGACACTAGCCCAGTGGGGGTTAACCTCCTTGTCATGCCTCGGTTCACCTCCTTTTTTGTTACTTGCGATCGCGCTATCTCGTTCCGCCAGTGATCAAGGCTAGAGTTGTATGTACTCGAAGCTCGCCATTAAAACATTATGTAAGTCCCTCTATTCAGTTTACCTTCATTATTTCGTTTATACTTCCACGCATTTTTTCCGCATTTTTCCAACAAATACGTCACTTTCCATGCATATGACTGACAAAATTCAATCTCTCCTGTCCCAACGCACTCCGATACTGGTTTTTAATCAATTTCAACCTGGAAAACGAACGTTCACCTGTGCAGTTCGTCATCATCATGCACATGAACAATCTTAACGCTGTTTCAGTGTTTGGGAATACTGTTTTTAAGTTCTCTAAAACAAGTTTCCAATACAATGCAGGCAGAGACCATTACCTTCACCAGCGACCGCAAAGTGCTTAAACTGAATACACCCGTTAAAGGAATGTGTACGTATTAAATATGACAGTGAGACATCTGAAGTTATTTACAAAGAACCTCATCTACAGTAAAACTCTTCGCTTACATATTGGAAGTTAAGATGACGTGCTATCCGCTCTTATCGCTCAATTCTAGTAATAACCTAAGGTTCTATACACTGAGGTCCTAACGTCTTTTAATGCTATCACGTCACGGAGCCTATTTGTCGTCATTTTAAAGACACATGTGAAACGTTCTAATTACAAAACATGTTAACTTAGAAAGAAAGTGTAAATTTAGACGCTCAAATACGAGAACGACCATTGGATTTAGTATCCTTCCTCGAATTCTCCTTAATACACCCTAAGACACTTAAGACCTCAGTAAAACTCAGCTCTTTACTGCTACCTATACGACCTGCAAGTCGTAAATTCAACCAAGTTGTAAGTTTAAGAAGTTTGCTGTTCTGTTCTTTTTCCTCTGCAGCTTTCTTTTTTATATTCGCCTCGCTTAAATCAATACGTTTCATTCTCTGTGAAAAACATGCTAAGCTTCGAGTAAAACTAGCTGAAACGTGACTTTGTATAAGAACATTGAAGATTAAGACGCTTGAAGACGTTGAGAAACAAAACAAATCCGGCTCTTGTAATTTCCATAATAAATCATAAATAACGGAAAGAAATGCGGAAGCAAAATTATCTCTCAATACCATTAACAATAGATTATTCTACTTAAAATGTTATGAAGAGAAACAAAGGCTATGTTTCCACTACCGTCTCAACTCGGGTTGAAGGGAGATTTCAACCCGAGTTCCAGAACTCCCCTATTTCCACTGGCCAAGCTCGGGTACAAAGCGGAGTTTAGAAAAAGGATTACTCAACCCCACTTCATTCCAGGGTTCAAGCCAGCCGAAGCGAGTTGGGAGACGTTTCGCGTGTGGGTGCTAGGTGGAGTCGTGGTCGGTATAACAAAAAGCCTCCGCTGAAGCATTTTCAAGATTTTCGTTTCAAAACACATATTAAGTTAATTAATAGCTGTACAGTCAAGAGCAAAAAAAAATGGCCACCTGGACCCACACAGGTCTAATCAGGCCTCTCGACGCTGATTTACCTTCATTAAGTGGCGAAAGAGATTAAACTAATCGGTTAAAAGGTGTATGTAGGCAAAGGAATGTTACAATGCAAAATAAGTGTAATCCATTACTGAAAGTATAGAAGTTGCCTGTGGCTACTTTTCCACTCTTGCACTACCTAATGAAGGTTAATCAGCCTCGAGAGGCCTGATTTATGTTCAAAAACTTGCCAAATATATTACTGTCGACAACTACGGCAAATGCGGTGCAAAGCCTTTGCCTTGCAAACCAGGGGACTAGTTGTTTCGAAAAAAATAGGGAAAGATTACAAATTTTATCTAGGGTTTGAAAACGCGATTTGCGCCGACTATAGGAATATTTTGGCGACAACAATGGGTTTGTCGTTTTGGTCGACGCTAATTTTGGCCTCAACACTGTATTGGAGTGCGGCTATTTTGGCGTGTACAGGAACAGTTTGTTGCAACACGCCTTGTTACTGCCACTTTCGCAGCAACATTGGGGAAATTTCACGACGGCGAAATTCAAACAAAACAAAACTATATTCAACTTCACTACTACAAACAAAAGGAACTAAAGGCAGTATAGCAGAATGTCAACACAAACACACAACGACAACTTTCTTCAACTCTTCCTGACGACCAACTCTTTCGGACTCCCTTTTCCTACTACATAAGTAAAAGGGAAGGTTGATACAAAGGAAAGGGAAAGGTTACGTAAATCTAATTCTAGGATAACCTAAGCTAAACCATTGAAGGACAGTTCCAGGGACACCTTTCCCATTCCTAGGAACTGACCTTACGTCATTAATCTATAGAGTACGGTAGTACTCTATATAATGCATTCGAGGTGGGAAAAAAGGGACTCGTTTTTCTCTGAAATGACACATGCTACTGGCACGTGTTAGGTACCGAAAAATGCAGGCAAAAATCCTGTAGACTGATTTATATTTTGTTTGTTTGTGAGTTTTATGAGAGGGCTGATATTAGTAATATTTTGGAAAAGATCTTGTATTCCATTCTTATACTTTCGTACACTTTTCGTTGCTATTGTCACGCCAGGAAAAGAAAGGGTTCAGGTCAGAAAAGGAGGGGTTTCTTGACGTCACGACTGAGACACAGCGAACTGTGCCGTTCGTATGAATTCGCATTCTTTCGTATACTTTTCGTTGCTATTGTCACGCCAGGAAAAAAAAGGGTTCAGGTAAAAAAAGGAGGGGTTTCTTGATGTCACGACTGAGGCACAGTGAACTGTGCCGTCCGTATGAAGTTTGTGGTGCAGGTTCGGGGCGGGCCAAGACAAAAGAAGAGTTTGGTTTTAGAATATGCGTGCTCCTAGGGTCATTCCACAGCACTTCCACGGAGTACTCTGTGGGTCATTCCAAATTGTGGAATACAAGTTTAGGTTGTGCGCCAGAGCCTGCCTGAAGGGAACCTTCGCTGTTCTTGGTAGTGACGTCGCATACTAACAGTTCTGCGCTCTACGTATGCATGCCCTGTAGAAGCTCGCCGTTTTCCTCCGGCCTGGCGTTCTATGAATCTTCTGCATGTATGCTATTTAATGAGATACACTTTGTACAAAAGAAGTGTGTGTTTTTCTTGCTGTCCTGGACGAAGCCTTCACTCAGCGGGAAAATTTAAATAGAAACTATGACATATTGTCACGCCAGGTTGTTTTACTTGTTGTTTTTTAGTTTACCCCCCAAACCACTTCCTCTGTATTTCATACTCTTTGTTTCTGGGCTGGTGAAAGTGTCTTCCCAGAAACCAAGGAAGCTACGTTGATTTGATATCTTTAGATTCGCTATAAAAGGAGGTTTGGTAGAGAGGTTAAGGGGGACAACAAGAAGACTAGAAGAGAAGACTAGAGAGAGACTAGACTAGTCGGGGGGGGGAAGATTGTTGACAGGGTTAGTTAGTAGAAGTTTGAGAAGAGACACTGAATTAGAAAGTCAGAAGTATGAAATCTGCTTGTAATGTGCTGTTTGTCAAAGAGTGACGTGACATTTATGGTGGAGATGTGGGTTACTCTGTGATTTCAGAATCCGTTGTGCGTGCTTGTGAGAACCCTCTCAACCCCCATTCAAAAGAAACAGCTGTGGATAGCAAAATTCGAAAGAGTTTAAGAGTTCGTGGCCTACCACCACCCCCGCTGCCTGATTTACACGAAGGAACGTCGGCAAGAAGTGAAATGGCCAACGAAGGTGCCGGACCGTCCTCTGGAACCACGTCGAGGGGAGCAAGTGTGCCTGTAAGAAGCCCGTTGAGGAAGGCCGTTCCTATCCCGAGGTTCGACGGTTCCAGCGATGCGGACGCTACAAAATTCCTCTACTACTACGAGGATGCAACCGACTTTAACGGGTGGGCCGATAATGACAAGGCCAGATTCTTCGGAGCCAGTTTAGATGGCGTAGCATCTATGTGGTTTCGGAATGAATTTCGAAACCAAGGCAAAAGCGTCCCCGATTGGAAGACTTTGCAGGCCTTATTTAAAAAGGCATTTGTACCACCGGAAAGAGCCTTCCAAAAATTGTCGGAACTACAGATGCGTGTTCAGCGTCCAGAGGAAACCGTCAACGCCTACTGTATCGAAGTTCTGAAGCTTTGCTTTGAAGTAGACCCCAACATGTCGGATAGCCAAAAGATGGACTTTTTGTTTCGGGGTTTGCGACCAAGCCTGGTAGAGGTGCTGGCCCAACGAGAAATCACAACTTCTCAAGAATTTGTGGAAGTCGCGAAGAGATTGGAAGCGGGCCAAGATAGGGCGCGTGCATCGCAGACTTGGTGGACGTTCGTAACCCGCAATGCTGAGCGACGGGTAACGGTGGCTGGCGCTGGCGTCGCCGATACTTCCTCATCGTTTCCTGGCAGCTCTTTTGCAAACACCGGTACTGGCGCATTTTCCGGAACGGTACCCACCGGCAGGCCGACTGGAGTGGGCATGAACAACGGCAGCAGCGAGGACCTCAGGCGGCTTTATTGGGGAGTTGACAAACTTGATTACGGACGGGTTCCAGCAGCTGCGGACAGACATCCGGAACCAAGGTAAGGTTGGCGGTACCCATCCCATTAGTACAAGAACGCACGAAGGTGCACCAATTTGCTACAGATGCCGTCGGGCAGGGCATATTGCACGTAATTGCCCGAGCGAACCTAGGGTCACAGATAGCCTAGGGCCTAACTTTCGTCGTAATGTAGCAGTAGGGGCCTCGTCTAAGGCGGTAGACGTGAGTCAGCCTATCTCTGAGTCCCGATTCGAGTAGGAAAACTAGGACTGGCGGTCCTTGGGGAAGGGGCCGCCAGAGTAATACAGATCCCCGTTCTTTGCGCGTTTTGCCGGGAGCTTATTTGGGAAAAGGTGATTTGCAATGGCCAAGAGACGATAGCAATAATAGATACTGGGGCAGCTGTGAGCGTTGTCTCTGGAGATTGGGTCATGGCCAATGGGGTCAAAATAGAGCAATGGGAAAGGCCTAACGTTATGATGGCTAATGGAAACCTTGCAGATGTAGGCCGTCGTCTTCAACAACGGTCTGTCCGAATTAATTATAGGCAACGACTTGCTTCGTCAACTCGATGAGGTGACTTCTGCGATACGGAGACGAAGGTTTTAGCCTGAAAGGTCACAGAGAGACCCACGAGTCCGAGTCTGGCAAGGTTGACGAAGTATCTCGTCCTCAACGAGGCTCTAGTAATTCAGATTCATTAGTTGCACAAGCTGTACACCAGGATCGCGGACCAGCTGAACAAGAGAAAACCTGTGATCGCGAAGTTTTAAGTAGTATCGAAATAGCGGTAGGGAGTCAACAAACAGTGACGAAAACGCGTTAAGCCAAATACCATTTGCGACTGAGACAGAGGAAAGCCAAACCACTACCAACGTTGTCAAAGTACGAATTTTAGAATCTAAATCTGTTCCCCCGCGGTCCGCCGTACCAGTTTCTGTAGTTTTGAGCAAGAAAGAGACATTAGGGCAGGCTACGGGAGACGAGTCTTTAGTAGTGTGTGACCGAGAAGGGTATCCGCGCAACACGAAGGCAACGGGATGGTTCGACAGCAGTGCTTGGCACTGGTCGGAGATCAAGCCATCCGACAATGTCCCCAAGAACTTTTAGTAAACATTTTAGGTGAGGTAAACATTATCCGTGTTCGCTAGGTTCGCCCTGGCCATGCGTAGCGTGGTAATTTTTTTTAAATTCCCCCATTAACACCGGCCAGCCTTATCCTTGATTGTGTTATTTTGCATGCTTTAGATTAGTATTCTGAACAATGTGCATGGTTTGTTGTCTATTACTATGTGTAACCGGCGTTGACCCCTGAGAGTGCCCAGATTTTATAGTTTAAACGTTCGAAAGTGGTCCGGGGTCAATGTCACGCCAGGTTGTTTTACTTGTTGTTTTTTAGCTTACCCCCCAACCCACTTCCCCTGTATTTAATACTCTTTTGTTTCTAGGCTAGTGAAAGTGACATCTCAGAAACCAAGGAAACTACGTTGATTTGATACAGGGGCGGACTGGCCCCGAACGGCCAATGCGGATTTTTTCCCAGCCGGCCCCACTGAGCTGTGGGATATTACTTAGTTCATTACCAAAAAAATACATATAAAAGAAACGTATGCGAACTTATATATGAGACAAGGCATACTGGTTTATTTTAAATAAGGTAATGGTGAACACAAGAACAATTTACAATGAAAGCAGCTGATTCGATGAGCTTGAGCTCTGACGTAAAAAATTAAGAATTTCGTCAAACTTCGTTTCGTCTAGTAAATCCCGCTCGACGCTCATTAACGTTAATGCTTCTAAGTTTTCGCCTACTGATTCATAAAGAATTACATGCGTAATGCTCAGGTTCGAAGTTCTGAGATTGTCAAAGTTCGCAACACAACGAGAGCTTGCCAGCAGCGATACAGGTAGGCGTAGGTAGGGAACCTTATCCTGAGAGCCAAACGTCTTGTATTGGCGGTACCTCTCTTATGTGGGTTGCGTCTTTACTTCGGTCATGGGTGGCTATAGCCTGACGCGGTCTTCCAGCTTGGGCTGGAGGGTTTGGGTTATAAAGCGAGGTTCTCGGGAAGCAGGGTTGCCAGATGTTTTTTTTCTAAACCAAAAATAGGAAAAATGGTTTGTTTTGAACCGCTTTGGTTTAGGAAAATTTGGTTTG